>BOPN01003338.1:0-7500 GCA_017312705.2 Penaeus japonicus | reverse complement strand
TCAGCATTAGAATATAAAACGTGCAAGAACTTCACACTTGCATCCACCTTCACACTTGCGCAGTCTGGTGCAGTGGACTCCAGCTCTGCTACAGTGGCAATTTCTAGTACAGTATCTGATACAAGCACAGTGGCGGAGGTTAGAAATTACATTACTAGAATCTGCAAGTGATGTATGGTATTCAGGTATCACTATCAACTTTCCCTCCTCCTCCATCCCCCCTCCCTTACCCTCTCCTTCAACTCGTCTTATTGGGGAGGATATGCTCCCTTGAATCATCAACACCATCATTGTCAACTACCTATTTCCTCTCTCCATCAAACACCCTTTTTGTTATTTTCTTAAAATCATTATTTTGGATTAAATTTATATTTTATTTTCGTTCTTGCCGGAAGTAGTTCTTTTAGTTATTTCGACAGTTGAATGAAGTATTATATTCCCCCGTCCCACAAAAAAGAATGCCTCTATTAAATGGGTTTATCATATCTACCAGTGGTGTGCGTGTGCGTGCGTGTACATTTGCTTGTACAAGTGAGTAGGCGTGTGCATTCATGTGTTTGTGCATGTGCATATGTTCATGTTTGTATATGTGCTTTAAATTGTATTTCATATTGAATTAGTTATGTTTGCAAGATCTAAAATTTTATTTCATTGCAATTTCTTTTTTTTCATCCTCTGTCCAAATCACAGGTAATCGAGTTTCTGGTGTCAGAATGCCGCTACCTTGCACTCATCAAGTTTTGCCACTTGAACCTCCTCAAAGCCTTCGTGCCGCTATCGCCCGCAGGTATGCCCCTTCTTGCCTTTTCCTTTTCGCTCTCTCCACCTCTTTCCTGCTTCCCCTCTCTCTCTCTGTTTCACCTTTTCTCGCGTTCCCTCTAGCTCTGCCTGACCAGTTAGGATGTAACCAGTTAGGTGTAATAGGATGTTTACATTGCAATGGTATTATTCAGGGTTATCATAAAAAGTTCTATATTTTATGGGGGTCAAAATAAGGTCATAGTGGAGTCTTTCACTATGGCCAAACTAAGCAAGCTAGAACTTGGACCTGGTCAGGTAATTTGCCGCGACTTTTGTAGATCGGACTTCAGTCCTGCGCGGCAATGTAGCATGCCACTAGTTACCAAAATATTGCCTATTCCGCCTTGAGTAACTTTCTAGTTACTGGTGTTATTGTCATTATTCTTTTTATATTGTTATGGATGTCATTGGGATTATCGCTATTAATACCGATTTCTTGTTTTCATAATCATTATCGATGAATCTGTTATTGTTACATTATCACTGACTGTCGTTTCAACATGAGGTTGACAACCCAGCTTGGCTGTTGCAGGGGAGACGAAACACATCCAGGATGCGAGGAGAGTGCTTACCCTGGCCTTCGAGGATCTCGTCTTCGCTGTGGCCGCATCCATAAGGGCGTCACTATCCTCATTGTCTTCGGCCTCCTCTACGCTGTCTCCTGTGCGCCCTCATTTGCTGGGCATTGTCACTCAGGTAAGAAAAGGGAGAGGAGAAGGAAATATTAAAGTTAGAGACAACCGCAGTATGGTTTACGTGTATCTTATATTGAAAACATTTTGTATTTATCATTTGCGTATTGCGAAATGTATGAAGTTATGTATGTGTATCAGTGTTTACAAGCCCAGCGTAGCATCTGCTCCGGAAATATGGATTATGCTTGTCTGTAAATGATTATTTCTCTTTCTCTCTCTCTCTCTCTCTCTCTCTCTCTCTCTCTCTCTCTCTATCCCTCCTCCTTCTTCCAATCCCCCTCCCTCCCCCTCCCCCCGCCTCCTAACACTTTTCGTCATCATTTCATCATTCTCATGTTTCCCGATTGAATAGGAGCGTGTGAACGCCCATAACCGAATTTTAGACGAGTACAGGGGTGAAGGAGAGGTGGTTTGGGAAGAGCTGGCGACGGGATATAGATAGGGGTTAGGGTAAGGCAAAGGCGAAAGGGACAGAGGAGGAGGACGAGAAAGGGAATGGGGAAGGGATTGGGAAAGGGCCAGTGTTCAAGGAGTAGGACAGAAACGGTTGCATGCGAGAGTATGGTGAGAGTTTTGGTTGGATTGGGTTATCTTTGAGGTCTGTTTGAGTTTCTTAAGCGCACTAGCCTGTGATAACCTACTTCGCTACCTAACCAGCGTGTGGAACAACAAATGCCACTGGAACGGGACTTTTGGGAGTGATAATTACCCAGAACAACAGCTACGGTGTCAACATCAATGTTCACTGTTTTGTGTGTGCTTGTTTCTCTCAGACGCATCGGCCTACCCAATGTGTGTGAGTGAGAGAGAGACGGAGATAGATAGATCATGTGTGTGTGCGGAGCGATGGCTGTACCCCGGTTAGGCTTCCGAACTGCAGGTACCTCTTCCCTCAGGCTGGCTGGGAAGCTTGTGGCCAATATTTTAAATTGTTGGCGTTGTCCTCAGCGCTGCTCCTGCTCCTCCTGCTCCTCCTGCTGCCACTGCTCTTGCTCATGTTCCTCCTGCTGCTGCCGTTCGTGCTCCTGTCGCAGCGTCTGCCAAAGGGAACAAGGGAATGAGTGGTCTTGGTGAGGGCTGTTTCTCCTGGCGGGGAGGGGCCGTGGCAAGGAATATGGCCATGAGGCGCCTGCCGCGGCGGCCCCTGTGCCCGCTACTGTCCATGTGCTGGCGCTTAATATTCTCTCGCTGGTATTAATCCCGCCACGGCACTTATTGGCTTGCAAAGGATGATGGTGGTGGCGAGGACGATGGCGTGGACATCATTACAAATACAAATACATACACACGTACACGCACACGCACACGTACACGCACACGCACACGCACACGTACACGCACACGCACACGCACACGCACACGCACACGCACACGCACACGCACACGCACACATACACGCACAAGTACACGCACACGCACACGCACACGTACACGCACACATACACGTACAAATACGTAAGTATGTATATATAAGTAAGTATGCATATATATATATATATTTATATATATATATATTATATATATATATATATGCATATATATTTATGTATATATATATATATTTACATATACATATACATATACATATACATATACATACACATACACACATGCATACATGCATACATACATACATACATACATACATACATACATACATACATACATACATACACACATACATACATACATACATACATACATACATACATACACACACACACACATATACACATTACATACACATTGTAGATGAAATGCAATTTTATAGCGTAATGAAAACACATCACCATCATTGTCACAGTCTTTGTTTATACATCAACCTCCACAGTAACACTATCTTGAGCAGTGTGAAAAATGCAATATAGTCCAAACCTCAAAATAAATCAAACACACAATTCGTCAGTATAATTAAAATCAGCATTAGAATATAAAACGTGCAAGAACTTCACACTTGCATCCACCTTCACACTTGCGCAGTCTGGTGCAGTGGACTCCAGCTCTGCTACAGTGGCAATTTCTAGTACAGTATCTGATACAAGCACAGTGGCGGAGGTTAGAAATTACATTACTAGAATCTGCAAGTGATGTATGGTATTCAGGTATCACTATCAACTTTCCCTCCTCCTCCATCCCCCCTCCCTTACCCTCTCCTTCAACTCGTCTTATTGGGGAGGATATGCTCCCTTGAATCATCAACACCATCATTGTCAACTACCTATTTCCTCTCTCCATCAAACACCCTTTTTGTTATTTTCTTAAAATCATTATTTTGGATTAAATTTATATTTTATTTTCGTTCTTGCCGGAAGTAGTTCTTTTAGTTATTTCGACAGTTGAATGAAGTATTATATTCCCCCGTCCCACAAAAAAGAATGCCTCTATTAAATGGGTTTATCATATCTACCAGTGGTGTGCGTGTGCGTGCGTGTACATTTGCTTGTACAAGTGAGTAGGCGTGTGCATTCATGTGTTTGTGCATGTGCATATGTTCATGTTTGTATATGTGCTTTAAATTGTATTTCATATTGAATTAGTTATGTTTGCAAGATCTAAAATTTTATTTCATTGCAATTTCTTTTTTTTCATCCTCTGTCCAAATCACAGGTAATCGAGTTTCTGGTGTCAGAATGCCGCTACCTTGCACTCATCAAGTTTTGCCACTTGAACCTCCTCAAAGCCTTCGTGCCGCTATCGCCCGCAGGTATGCCCCTTCTTGCCTTTTCCTTTTCGCTCTCTCCACCTCTTTCCTGCTTCCCCTCTCTCTCTCTGTTTCACCTTTTCTCGCGTTCCCTCTAGCTCTGCCTGACCAGTTAGGATGTAACCAGTTAGGTGTAATAGGATGTTTACATTGCAATGGTATTATTCAGGGTTATCATAAAAAGTTCTATATTTTATGGGGGTCAAAATAAGGTCATAGTGGAGTCTTTCACTATGGCCAAACTAAGCAAGCTAGAACTTGGACCTGGTCAGGTAATTTGCCGCGACTTTTGTAGATCGGACTTCAGTCCTGCGCGGCAATGTAGCATGCCACTAGTTACCAAAATATTGCCTATTCCGCCTTGAGTAACTTTCTAGTTACTGGTGTTATTGTCATTATTCTTTTTATATTGTTATGGATGTCATTGGGATTATCGCTATTAATACCGATTTCTTGTTTTCATAATCATTATCGATGAATCTGTTATTGTTACATTATCACTGACTGTCGTTTCAACATGAGGTTGACAACCCAGCTTGGCTGTTGCAGGGGAGACGAAACACATCCAGGATGCGAGGAGAGTGCTTACCCTGGCCTTCGAGGATCTCGTCTTCGCTGTGGCCGCATCCATAAGGGCGTCACTATCCTCATTGTCTTCGGCCTCCTCTACGCTGTCTCCTGTGCGCCCTCATTTGCTGGGCATTGTCACTCAGGTAAGAAAAGGGAGAGGAGAAGGAAATATTAAAGTTAGAGACAACCGCAGTATGGTTTACGTGTATCTTATATTGAAAACATTTTGTATTTATCATTTGCGTATTGCGAAATGTATGAAGTTATGTATGTGTATCAGTGTTTACAAGCCCAGCGTAGCATCTGCTCCGGAAATATGGATTATGCTTGTCTGTAAATGATTATTTCTCTTTCTCTCTCTCTCTCTCTCTCTCTCTCTCTCTCTCTCTCTCTCTATCCCTCCTCCTTCTTCCAATCCCCCTCCCTCCCCCTCCCCCCGCCTCCTAACACTTTTCGTCATCATTTCATCATTCTCATGTTTCCCGATTGAATAGGAGCGTGTGAACGCCCATAACCGAATTTTAGACGAGTACAGGGGTGAAGGAGAGGTGGTTTGGGAAGAGCTGGCGACGGGATATAGATAGGGGTTAGGGTAAGGCAAAGGCGAAAGGGACAGAGGAGGAGGACGAGAAAGGGAATGGGGAAGGGATTGGGAAAGGGCCAGTGTTCAAGGAGTAGGACAGAAACGGTTGCATGCGAGAGTATGGTGAGAGTTTTGGTTGGATTGGGTTATCTTTGAGGTCTGTTTGAGTTTCTTAAGCGCACTAGCCTGTGATAACCTACTTCGCTACCTAACCAGCGTGTGGAACAACAAATGCCACTGGAACGGGACTTTTGGGAGTGATAATTACCCAGAACAACAGCTACGGTGTCAACATCAATGTTCACTGTTTTGTGTGTGCTTGTTTCTCTCGGACGCATCGGCCTACCCAATGTGTGTGAGTGAGAGAGAGACGGAGATAGATAGATCATGTGTGTGTGCGGAGCGATGGCTGTACCCCGGTTAGGCTTCCGAACTGCAGGTACCTCTTCCCTCAGGCTGGCTGGGAAGCTTGTGGCCAATATTTTAAATTGTTGGCGTTGTCCTCAGCGCTGCTCCTGCTCCTCCTGCTCCTCCTGCTGCCACTGCTCTTGCTCATGTTCCTCCTGCTGCTGCCGTTCGTGCTCCTGTCGCAGCGTCTGCCAAGGGGAACAAGGGAATGAGTGGTCTTGGTGAGGGCTGTTTCTCCTGGCGGGGAGGGGCCGTGGCAAGGAATATGGCCATGAGGCGCCTGCCGCGGCGGCCCCTGTGCCCGCTACTGCCCATGTGCTGGCGCTTAATATTCTCTCGCTGGTATTAATCCCGCCACGGCACTTATTGGCTTGCAAAGGATGATGGTGGTGGCGAGGACGATGGCGTGGACATCATTACAAATACAAATACATACACACGTACACGCACACGTACACGCACACGCACACGTACACGTACACGCACACGCACACGCACACGCACACGCACACGCACACATACACGCACACACACGCACAAGTACACGCACACGCACACGCACACGCACACGCACACGCACACGCACACGTACACGCACACATACACGTACAAATACGTAAGTATGTATATATAAGTAAGTATGCATATATATATATATATATATTTATATATATATATATTATATATATATATATGCATATATATTTATGTATATATATATATATTTACATATACATATACATATACATATACATATACATACACACATGCATACATGCATGCATACATACATACATACATACATACATACATACATACATACATACATACATACATATGTGTGTGTATGTGTACACACACATATTTATATATGTATATGTATATATATTTATGTATATGTATATGTATATATTTATATATATATGTATATGTATATATATCTATATATTATATATATGTATATATATGTATATATATATATATATGTATATATATGTATATATATACATATGTATATATATGTATATATATACATATATATATATATTTATATATTTATATGTATATATATTTATATATATGTATATGTATTTGTATGTGTATGTATTTATGTATTTATGTATATATATGTATATGCAATTATACGTATATATATATATATATATATATATATATATATATATATATTTATATTTATATTTATATTTATTTATATTTATTTATACATATATAGATATACATATATCAGTTATTCCACTTTTTTTCTTCTCTATTTTTCCCATTTCTCCTACGATGCTCTATTCATTTTACCGAAGAAGGGTAGGTGATGGCAGAAGAAAGAGGGGCATAGGGAGAAAGAAGGAGGAATATCAGAGGGATGGGGATGATGGAGGAGAGATAGAACGTCAGAGAACAAATAAGGTAGTGAAGAAGGGATCGAGAACGAGGGGGAAAGGGAAGGGCGAGGATGCGGAGAGACGGGAGTGCGGGGACAGTGAGAGACAGACACAGACAGACAGACAGACAGACAGACAGACAGACAGACAGACAGACAGACAGACAGACAGACAGACAGACAGACAGACAGACAGACAGACAGACAAAGGAAGAGGTGAAAGCGACTCCGTATGACAATCTGACGCAGACTGACTGACAGAACGAGCAAGGAACAGGAAGGGGGGAGGAAGGGAGGAAGGGAGGAAAGGATGAGGGGAGGAGGGAGGATGCAGGAAGTCAGTGAT
>BOPN01003337.1:158397-163397 GCA_017312705.2 Penaeus japonicus | reverse complement strand
ACAGTGAGAGAGAGCAAATGAAAACAGTAGAATATCATGTTTTTCATTATCATTTCCATAATTTCGTCATTTTTCTATTACCGCAGAAAATGTACAGTCAACGATATCGAAAAGAAACCATAGCCAAGATATGAACAGATCTAATGTATTGTCTCCTTTTAAAGGTATCGTAAACAGATTAGGGAAGAAATGTGTGTGTGTTTGTGTGTGTCTATATCTGTGAGTATGTTTGTGTGTATGTCCTGAACTTATTTTTTAAGTAGAGGGATGAAAAAAACACCCAAACTTGAAAACACGTTTATCCTTCTTTATTTAGATCAATTACAATAAAAATAACAGTCGTGTATAGCCTAAGCCTTGGTGTAAGCAGCGAGCCTCCTCTGTGAAACAAGGTAGTCGAGGAGGTCACGTGACGCTCTGCACCTGACCAATTGCATACACACATAACAATAAATTCCAAAGGATAATCATTTGCAAGCGGACAAGTATGCGGAGCGAGGGAGTTGGGGGGAAAATCCCTTCCAATTTCGTTTTCCAAAATTACTACATTAATTTTTTTCTTCTTCTTTTTTTGTTTTTTGGTCCTTTCAACCGATGTTTCGAAGGATGGGTTATGACAATGAGTGGATTAAAATTCAGCTTATTTAGTGTAAGTATTTTGAAACGAAAGGGTGAGAGTGCCTCGTCTACGGTGAGCTTGGCTGGAGAGATCTGCCATTGTCATAATCCCGGTGTTTTGCAGTGGAGAGATGAAACAGTAGCATTAATGGTCCCTTGCTGTCTTGTTAAAAGGATATCTCATAAATTCACTGGTTTCTTACCTGCAGTTAAGTCACAGAGACAAGTGAAATATATTTTGATAACCAGTCTTTATGTATGAAAACAACACACAGACTACATCCTACATAACTGCAGATTTGTACCGTTTACCGTGCATGCACACAGACGTAACACTAGCTACCCGGACACTTAGCGCCTTAGCTTGGATGGTTAAGAAGTAGTGACAATATAAAATATGCTGAATTGATGTATTCTTTAAATATCGAAGTCACTGAGTCAAAGAATAAGAAATTACCACGTGCTCTCTTCGTCTTACATATTACCACCATTTTGAAAGTTCAATTCAGCAGGCAACCTTAACTATATTGACAGTTTCGTAGGACGATAAAAAAAGCACAGTCAATATAAAATCATGCCTACTTTCTCACCAAAAGCCACACACGAAAATAAGGATATCAGTTAAAATCTAGGCTAGACCTTGCCTACATTCTTGTATACATGGAAGGGAAGCTAAGCACGAACATATGCCAGGTGAAATACCTACACCATATGCACGACCATGGAATAAGCTAAAAACCTGCTGAGAATAACACACAATAAAGTCTTCATGGTTAAACGATCAGCCGGAAATTTACTTTCATGTATAGTGACTAAGGAGACAGTCGCCACTTGACAGTTTCTTGTTAGGATCTGAACACTAGAGAAAAATAGTATGATGTCTATATCTAATAATAAAAATAGAATATTAAAAAAAGCAGTTGTTTAGTTCAAGCTATTCGAGCGTGTGGTATTAGATATCGTGGGATATATAAGGGGAAAAAATATGGGTCGTTTAATGGTTAACGAGCAACTCCACGATAAAGCCGAGGTTAGGATCCCGGACACACTTTCTTGCTTTTTCCTTATTCAGAAATGTTTTACTATTTCATACCATTCGCCGACGGGTCTGCTATGTAGAGCTGCTCAGTTATTCAAGAAAGATATTCCTTATCTAGAATGTCGCAGACAATTTTTCTTTCTGTTTACTCTTTTGGTTCTGACATGGCGGGCGTGAAAAAGGTTACGCTTCAAGGAGTCTTAACTAAGGAAGCCACGCGCAACTCCACCTGACAGTAACACTATTTAATTACATTCGTGATAGCTTGCATACTTTCTGTCTGGTAACAGATTCTATACCCTTTGGGGGTACAATATGTATATATATATATATATATATATATATATATATATATATATATATATATATATATGTATGTATATATTATATATATACATATATCATATATATATATACATACATATATAGATACGTATATATATATAATCATGTAGTTACTTTGACTAGTTAAGTAACATCCCACCATGGGGAGTACCTCTTCGAAAATGTGTCAAGAAAAATAAATATTATCAAACAAAATGAATACATTATTTAAAATTGTGCTACGGCAGGATCTTTGAGAAAGCGATCTTGTTAACATGAGAAAAAAAAAAAAAAAAAAAAAACGCCAACGGAAGATTAGGCAGTGTAGTCTTGTAGACACTATGGATTATGGATAATCTGATAATTCCTGGAATTGGAGAACAAAACATCCCTCCTTTCCGATGGGTTTGTCGATATCGTCAAAATGGAGTTAGAAAGGTTAATGCAAGAACAAGTCATCTCTGCTTCGAGTTCGAAATTCTAAAGGGAGAGGCAGAGGACACACATACACTATCTAGGGACTTACTGTCGAAGGTTCCTTTTACTCGGAGAGAGTAGTGAGAACGGGTCATAGTAAGAATCAGCCATGGGTAAGCCTGGTAAGAGCTTTACCTATGCAAAAAGGGCGCGAATGAGATTGAATCATTCCACTCTGGAGTTATGTTCGGTGCGTGATTCTGATGATGATGTAGTCTCAATGTAAACGGCATGTCTTGTAGAATCATTCATTCTGTTATATACATTTTTACAACATGTATTACAAATAACAGGATTACCCATGCGTCTCAAGGAGCTGCAAGTGAGAGTGAGTAGTAGTTTGTTACATTGCACCTGGCAAGGTGGTTCTCATGCGTTGTAACAGGTCGTTTATCAATCAACAGGGGCACCGTTAGCACGAGGTTACGAAAGGGTTGTCATTACATATATATCACTTCGGGGTATCATGAGGTCTCAACCAATGTGTGCATTTCGTGTCATGATATATAAATATTGAATATATTCAACAACACTGACGGCTTTTTTTTTCTCCCGATGTTCATCATGGCCTGAGATCTAGAAATTATAATGATAGGTAATCAAGCATACACTGTAGTGATGATACAGTCTGCAAAGTTTTATTTTGCCCTCTCTTGTGAAATACCTTGCTATACACACATACAAAAAAAGCTCACTCGGTATATTTACGGATATTTCTAGGGATATTCCCATAATCCATCCCCTTTTTCGAGTGCATAAACAACAGTAAATCTAGTCGAATGCTTGCGGCGTGTGTTTACCAGACTGTCTGTATAACATGTACGTCTGTTTGAAATATGATTCAAAGTATTTTGTGAAATGCACGAACTTTTTCTGCTCTTACTCGTCCTTTGGGTTGTAAGTACTAGTCCAAAGCAAAAATACATTATGCATATGCGCATAGCAGCTTTCTAACCTACTCTTGAAGCTGTTCGGTATAAGGGTCGAAATAGTACCATATTGCTAAAGACATGATGCTTTATGAATGTAGTATAGGTATTTGAAACCTTTGTCTATATCGTTCCCGCTTCTATTGCGTAATGCCTAAGGTCGCTGGCTTCGGTATGAAGACAGTTTCCAGGTGCTATTCTATAAAATGTTTATTTGATTTCTGTGTCTTTGTATATATTTCCCCCGAATGAAAAATAATACTTTAAAAAACATATTTTCGAGCCAGGAAAAAATAAGACTGGCTTTGAATAGATTAGTGGAGATCATTGAAGAAATCCATGCCACTTTGAAACAGTATTACTATATTTGTGTTTTTGCTCGCTATTGTTGACTGCATTTGAAAGCACCAGAAAAATATATAGGAATTATGTTCTGAAAATATATGAAACTAGAGTATAACACTTATATCAGAAATATGATCCTTACAATGTCAGGCAAAGGGAATATAAACAATATATTAATAAAAGTTGGATAAAATATATAGACATTCTTCTTCGTACCAAAAAAGAAAAGAAAAGAAAAAAATCTAAAAAATGTTATGTTTCAAATACATTGTGGTAAACTGAAAATTGAATTAAAGAGTGACTCATTCTTCTACTGGAGGATATGTAATGTCATCATTCATTTTTTTTGTAAACGATGGAAGATATTTTCTGTTCAAGTGGGTTGAACATTAATATATAACATAATCTCTTTCCTTCGCTTCATCTCACTCAGTGCCAAACCTTCACCAGCGCGTCAAATTACCTGCAACTCAGATATGTGTGGAAAGCAAAGTATTTCTTTAATCTTAACTCCAGAAAGGGGAAGAAAGGCACTAGAATCTATCCACTGAGGACCCGTGTGGATAGTACAGCTCTCTGTCAAGGTTTGGCGTGTGGAAAGAATTACTGGAAAAGATAACAATTAACAAGATGTCGTGATCGGAGCATGACGCCCTGATACTTGCGAAATGAAAGGCTTTCAAATAGTCAAGAGAACAAGCCAAAATAATGGAGATGCTTTAAGAAGTTACAGTCAATGATCTGTGTGCTTTAGTTTTTTTTCTTGTATATGGGGCGAAAGCAAGACAATTTGCATACAACCGTTTTTAAACCCGCAGAGTTTTAGGTAGAAGTTAACACGTCATGCCGAGACCCAGGGATGTCAACATTGTTGTCTACGACCTTTGGCGTAACTTAATGCCTCTGCTGCTGGCTCTTCTGGTGTATCGTTCAGCATATGAAGGCAACGATAGGGCTAACGAGCTGGTTTAATGGTGTCGTGTTGATGACACTAACACTTATTTCAAGGATTCTGTTTAATTTTGATCTGGTCCATGATAGTTTGTTGGAGTTTGTGTCTAATAGTTTACCTTCAGCATTTTTGTGTCTGGTTCAGGCCTAGTCAAAGAGCTGAAACCGAGACTCAAAGAATGTGTCCTTCTAAGTAAGAATTTACTCATACTTTTAGGGAAGGTGTAGTTTTCTTTGAATAAGTTCGAGTGACTTTCCCGTTCAGAGAATGAGTTTCATCCCCTGGCTAACGGAAGTTTGGTTTATCAGATTATTGA
>BOPN01003337.1:125897-130897 GCA_017312705.2 Penaeus japonicus | reverse complement strand
TCCCCAACCCGTCCATTGGCAGCATCTTGGAATGTGTTTCTCTACCGCATTTAAAGGGATTGCACGATTTCATTCCACACACACACATATATATATATGATATATATATCATATATATATATATATATATATATATATATATATATATATATATATATATATATATATATATGTATATATATACATACATACATACTTATACACACAGATAACACACACACACACCCACAGTCCCAAAGTCACACACGCCTACCCTCCCCAGCCATGGCTCTCGTCCAGCAGCGCCTGCAGCACGCACCGCCCAGCGTTCCAGGTGTGTTTATTAGGCTGGAAACGGCATGCAGGACCTGGGCCATATTTTTCCGAAGGTTTTTTAGGTTGTATTTTCTGTTCCCTACCAAATACCCCTTTTTTTCTTTCTTGCTTTCTGGGGGTATTATTGAATTGTATTCTTGACACACGTTTATTGTAAAAGAGTAAGGAAGAATTGCACATTATGCAGATCCTTTTAACAACTCTTGAAATGGGCGGCTTTGAGTTTCCTCCAAGCTAGAGATTAGGCCGAAAGTAAACTAGATTTATACGTATAACAAATTACCTTCTGGGATATCATTTCTATTACATTTAAACTTCTTACTTAGGACACACACACACACATATATATACACATATGTGTGTGTGTGTGTGTGTGTGTGTGTGTGTGTGTGTGTGTGAAGTGTATGTGTGTGTGTGTGTGTGTTAGTGTGTGTGTGTATGTGTATCTTTGTTTATCTATCTGCCTATCTGTCTATCTATCTGTATTTCCCACTCTCTAAATCTTCTCGAATTAATGATTATTCAGCCAATGACGCAACAACACGTAGCACTCGCATGACCCACTGACTTTCAGATATTTGCATCATTCATAAACAACATTCTGAAAAGGCCTTGTTTGATTATCTATGGGTCCAAATATCTATATGTCTACATACTGTTCGATGTGTCTGTCTATATATCTATCGTGTGTGTGTGTGTGTGTGTGTGTGTGTGTGTGTGTGTGTGTGTGTGTGTGTGCGTGTGTGTGTGTGTGTGTGTGTGTGTATGTGTTTGTGTGTGTATGTGTTTGTGTTTGTGTGTGTCTGTGTCTGTGTCTGTGTGTGTGTGTGTGTGTGTGTGCGCGCGAATACATTCTTGTGTATGTATATAAGAAAATGAAGGAAAACAGAGAAAGAGACAAAGAGATCGATACATAGCTAGATAGCTAAATAGATAGATAGATAGAGAGAGTGAGAGAAAGAGGCAGAGAGAAACATAGAAAGAGAAAGAGATCTTAAAAGGAAAATAAAAGTCAGCAAACACGAAAGACCTTTTTTCCATGTGTGCACATATCATATCTGTGAGAGTTCCCACATGCGGCTTTACCATGTGTTCAGTGAGAGGGACTTATACGGATACTGTTTCTATGGACTACATGTATTCAGTAAAATGAAAGTTTCACATGTATTGTTCAACAGGAAATATACCTTTTAACACTAATTCATGTATTCAGATTTTTCTTTACAGTGAGAAAGAATTAACACTTACAAAGAGCTTGTATAGTTAAAAAGAATTAAAGGGTAGACAATGCTAATCCGAATTATTCATAGAGTGAAACAAAGAAAGACAGAGAGGGAAAAGGGAGATAGAGTGAGGAAAATAGAAAGGGAAAAAGGGTGGAGGAATGAATAAGAGAGACAGAAGGAGTAGGAGAGAAACGGGAAAAGTGAATAAGAGAGAGGGAGAGAAAGAGAGAGAGATCGAGAGAAAGAGAGAGCGTGAGATAAATAGATAGATATAGAGAGATGGAAAGAGAGAGAAAGAGAGAGTACGCGAGATAGAGCAAGCGACAAGAAAAAAAAAAAAAAAGCAAAAGTAAGAGAGCAAGTAAAAACACACAAAAAGGTACTGCCGACAGCTTCTTCAGCGGCCGTTCTCGTAAGGGAAGGTGGCTTCTTGTTAACATTCTGCCTCGGTCCCATCCCTACCCTTACCTTTCCCTCCCTTTGATTTCCTCAAGCAAGTAGAGCAACAGATGGCAGCGGAGAGAGAGAGAGAGAGAGAGAGAGAGAGAGAGAGAGAGAGAGAGGGAGAGAGGGAGAGAGAGAGAGGGAGAGAGCGAGAGAGGGAGGGAGGGAGAAAGAGAGAGAGAGAAAGAGAGAGAGAGGCAGAAACAGAGACAGAGAGAGAGGATATTACTATGAATAGGATTTATTGCAATTATTATCTATCTACTTTCAACATCACTATTGCTATCATCCTATCCATTATCTCTAGCAATCTACAAGGGATACATGCATGCACACACACACACACACACACACACACACACACACACACACACACACACATATATATATATATATATATATATACATATATATATATATATATACATATATACATATATACACATATAAACATATATACATATACATATCTTTATCTTCAGACCATAAAATAAAAGCACGGAGACAACATGCAGTTCTGAGAATTGTAGATAAGATCAGCTTATGTAGATATCGGCGATGGAATCAGTATTCCCATAAAAGATTTGCAAAGATAGGTTAAAGGTTTTCTCCGGATTTCATAAAGTGGTGATGGTCATTTTTCTTAATATTGTGTCAACGCTGGTTTTACTGAGAAGAGAGAAACAAATACAGATATATATATATATATGTATATATATATATATATATATATATATAGAGAGAGAGAGAGAGAGAGAGAGAGAGAGAGAGAGAGGGAGTGAGAGTGAGTGAGAGTGAGAGAGAGAGCGAGGGAGGAGGAAGGAGAAAGAAAAACAGAGAGTGTTAGAGAAAGCGAGAGAGAGAGAGAGAGAGAGAGAGAGAGAGAGAGAAAGCGAGCGAGCGAGAGAGGAACTGTAGATTACACAGGTCATTCCCCTTGCAAAGAACCATTGCTTCATTCATTTCCTATTAATTACTCAAGCTTTGGCAAGTGGCACTATATCCATGCACATAAACAGACTAGCGTGCCTAGATTACGTTTCATAAATCTTTCAAAGTCGAGAAAAAAAGAAAAGAAAAATACAGTGAGAGAGTGCGTATCAGAAAAAAAAACTCGACTCTAAGGAAGACGGAATGAGTCCTGACATGAGGAAGAGTGGAATAACGAACACTGGGCGAGGTCCTTCTTGTCAATCGGTATTCGATTTTCGAGTAATGATTTCGTCCCCCTCGCCCTTCAAGGTACTACTTCCGTTGCAACCGAACACTAGGGACGCAAGCTAGACGCATTATACTTGTCCTTCGGAATCGACAAGATCACTGTTGTTATTACTTCAGTGCCTTCGGAGTCTGATCTTGCATGGAATTCAGCATTAATTAAGTATTAAACAAAATCCGAAAACCTCATGTACCTCAGTTTAACTCTAGTGATGTAATATATAAGATCTAAAACACTGACAGAAGACACGATTGAACCAGTAGCTCCACGAAATACGTTCATTGCAAGGACAGCAATAATGCCCTCGGCGTTACGTACACGCAATCAGGCTAAGAGGCAGACGGATAACTAGACATAGAAGGCATTCTGTATTCTCTATCGTTACCATCTAAATTCCAAATACAAAAAAAAGAGAAAGAATGAAAATGCGACCTACAAATGTGCCAGAAGACCCTGAGTGTTTCCCAAGGAACATGGTTTCCCCAAATCACCCCAAATGGCAGTCGAGGCCTTATTGATTTTCGGCAGGAATTCAAAAACCACTCTGCCCTTTGTAACCCTGTCTGCCTAGTGGGGCGATGGCAACACTGTCTCCGCCGACGCTTCAAGGGGTCTCAAGAACTTGATGTGATTGGAACAAGAGGCGAGAGAGAGGGGATAAAGAAAGAAGTCCAGGGATAATAACGATAATAGGATAACATACTGACTCTGAAAGAGGGGATAACACAAACAATAACACGATATAAGTGACGATGATGGTGGTGAAGGTGACAGAAGGAATCACAAAGATAATCACGACGAGTTAGTCACAATCATGGCGCTAATG
Source organism: Penaeus japonicus (assembly GCA_017312705.2). Taxonomy (NCBI): domain Eukaryota; kingdom Metazoa; phylum Arthropoda; class Malacostraca; order Decapoda; family Penaeidae; genus Penaeus; species Penaeus japonicus. The sequence continues at coordinate 126,867 of BOPN01003337.1, read as the reverse complement.
CAAAGGATAAGATGATAAGATGGTAGTGACGCAATAACGATGATAATATTTACCACGATAAATCAAAACAAACAAACAAACAAAAAACCATGTTGACTTAAAACAAGAAGACCAGTTAGACCAGAATTAATATGAAATAACGCAGATATTTTAGCATTCAGTATGTGCAGTTGCAATGCACAATTAGCATATTCGCCTGTGCCTGAGTGGAGCGCCAAAAAGTTGAATTCGTAAAATGCAGAATTTGGATATCAACAGCGAAGGTGAAAAAGCCACAAAAGAGATAGAGAGAGGTAGATGAATAAATAGATAAGAAGGAGGAGAGGCAGTGGGAAAGGGAGAGAGAAGAGGGAGAGGGAGAGGGAGAGGGAGATGGAGAAGAAATGGAGAGGGAGAGGAAGAGGAAGAGGGAGAGGGAGAGGGAGAGGGAGAGGAAGAGGGAGAGGTAGACGGAGAGTAAGAGGGAGTGGGAGCGGAAAGGGGGAGGGAGAGGTAGAACGAGAGGAAGAGAGAGGGAAGGGAGAGAGCGAGGGAGTAAAAACGGAGAGAGAGAGGGAAAGGGAGAAGTCGTGGGAGCAGAACTGGAGAGGGAGATGGAGAGGGACACGGAGAGGGAGAAGGAGAGGGAAGGGGGAGAAGAAGCAGACGGAGAGGAAGAGGGAGAGGGAAAGAGAGAGGGCAAGGGAGCGGAAACGGAGAGGGAGAGGGAAAGGAAGAGGGCGAGGAAAGAAAAAGGCAGAGGGAGATGGAGCGGGAAAGGGAGAGGGCGAGGGAACGGCAAGGTAGAGGGAGAGGGAAAGGGAAAAGTAGAGGGAAATGGAGAGGGAATGGAAGAGGGAGAGGGAGAAGGGAAAGACTAAGGGAAGAAAACAAACAAGCAAACAGAAAGATAGATAAATAAAGAGTAAGAGAGACAGAATGACAGACACACGTCTTTCTCTCCTGTCCAAACTCGGCATTTCCTCTCGGA
>BOPN01003337.1:102500-105000 GCA_017312705.2 Penaeus japonicus | reverse complement strand
ATGATAAGTCATGGATAATGATCTTAACAAGCATACAATTACAAGCAGTGCGCTCGTTGACTCATTCACAGCATGCTTGTTTCAGAGCCTTGAAGGTTGAGGAAATTTTTATATGATTATTAGGTATGATATATTAGAAAAATCACATTTAATATCTATCCATTAATCTAGTTCTCTATCTATACACCCAAAATCTATCTAATTATCTATCAAAGATTAAAAAGACGCTAGTTCCTAGTTTGATACTAAATCTGACACATTCTATCCATTTATCTAATATTCTATATTCTGTCTATTACTCCTCGCTACTTACTATCACGAAAAATTGAAAGAAAGATAAATGAAGAAATGATTCCATAACAGATGAATTATTCCAAGTTTTGGTACACATTTCCAGTGAGAATTTGTGGCTATTTCAATGTTCTTATATAACCTCACCTTGTAACATCCGGTTAATTTCCCTAACCTTGAGGAATCGTTTATTCTCATAAGCACACTGATAAGATTGATGGGGGTATTATCTCTACTATCATTGACATCATTATCATTGCAATCATAAGTAATATTGGCATCATTGTTGCTACTATTACTGTTGGTAATTTCATGATCATTACCACTGGCATTCTACGTATTACAATTATTTATATCAATGTTAATAGTATCGTCGTTACTATCATTATGCAATAGTTGTTGTAGTATCAGCTGTAAAATCATAGTTATTAAAATTATATGTTATCAACAAGAATATAGTAACTATCATGATTATCCTCACTGTTACCATCATAATCATCCAAATAATAAAAATTTATATCATATCAAAGTAGAAGAATGCAACAGACAACAGTGCCAAGTTTAGTGCAAGCGCTCGAACATTTCTCACCCATCTGGACCGAAGCCATCGCCAGATTATACGGACACGAACGCAGCCATGGAGGAATGTGTAAGACAATGAAAAGCGGAATGCAATAGCAATATGGCAGCTTTGTTTTCCCTAATATTATGACTTTTACTACTACTGTGGAAACGCATGTTGATAACGGTAATGAAGAAATGCAACATATTCCAATAATGATAGTTGTTGCAATGATAATCATATTCATTGTGATGATACTTTTAATAATTTTACTGGAGTGGTGAGAGAGAGGGGGAGAGAGAGAGAGAGAGAGAGAGAGAGAGAGAGAGAGAGGGAGGGAGAGAGGGAGAGAGAGAGAGAGAGAGAGAGAGAGAGAGAGAGAGAGAGAGAGAGAGAGAGAGAGAGAGAGAGAGAGAGAGAGAGAGAGAGAGAGAGAGAGAAAGAGAAAGAGAGAGATATGTTAATTTATATCGATACATAACTAACAAACATTCAAGCAGCGCCTATGTTATTTATGCAAGTAGTAAGACTGACATATACGAAACACAATTGTTCAGATATTGCGTGAGCCGAAGTCGGAAATGTGACGTTTGTATTTTGGTCGCATGGCGGTTCAGTTCACCGGGGTATACGGCGCCCCCCCCCTCTCCTCACCCCCACCACCCCTAGTTGTATGGGCGGTCTGTGCTCGCCTAGCGCCCCCCCCCCCCTCCCATAAGCAGTTGTGCCCCCTGAGCGCCCCCCCCTCCCCCCGCCGATGTGATAGACATCTATTTAAACCTCTGATAATAAAGTAAAAATAAAAATAGCGATAAATGATAAGAGGAAGAAGGAAATGATAAGAGCGAAAGCTTATGCAACTGAATAGCGGTTTTTTTTTTTTATAGAGAGAAAGGAAGTATTAAGAAATTAAGTTAGTCAGAATAGGAATACAGTTCATTGCCACTGATATTACCATCAATGCTAAAGTTACGGTTTACATGTCGTTGATACTTAGTTGTCTAATCGTACACCGAAAACACACACACACACACACACACACACACAAACAAACACACACACACAAACAAACACACAAACAAACAAACACATAAACACACACACACACAAACAAACACACATACACACACAAACACACACACACGCACACACACACAAACACACAGACACACAAACAAACACACAAACACACACACACACACCATCCCCACACGCATACACACACCTCCACACAGACACCCATACCTACACAGACCCACACAGCCACACGCACATTAACGGAAATTTATGCATTTTCCAAAACGCGGTCCTGCTTCCCGCTGTAAAGCTGGGTATCTGATGTGCAAGCTGCTGCTGTCATGCAGATTGGATGTTGCTTTCATATTCCGTGAATTAATCTCGGTGTGGTTGCAGATGAATATATAAATAAATATATAAGTCTGCAAAGGCATCCTGGTCACATATATTGCAAATCATACACATACACACACACACACACACATATACACACAAACACACACATGCAGAGCAGAAAGAAAGAAAGAAAGAAAGAGAGAGAGAGAAAGAAAGAAAGAAAGAAAGAAAGAAAGAGAGAGAGAAAGAAAGAAAGAGAGAGAGAGAGAGAGAGAGAGAGAGAGAGAGAGAGAG
>BOPN01003337.1:47500-62500 GCA_017312705.2 Penaeus japonicus | reverse complement strand
AAGCTTATTTCTTCAGGAACCGAGATGAAGCTAGTATTGCTAGCATGGATGGTCGGGCTGTGTGTCGGCCTGCCACACCAGGATTTCGATGCTGCCGAAATAATGCTAGATAGCTTGTCAGAAACTGAGGTTGGTATGAAGGAGACTTTGATTTGTAACTTTATTATTCATTGACAAGCTTAAAAGCATTTCATAATTGATATGAGAACGCTTACGATAATTTCTATTCAGCTCGATCGAATCCTAGCGGATAAGCTCGGGGACCTGGAAGTGGGCATCATGGCATCCTATGCGGAACATCTCCGGGACCACGAGAATACACTGCAACAGCTGCATCATCGCCGTCGCCGTCGGAACTTGCCTGACCGTCCCACCATTCCAGCAGACTTCTGGCATGGATATGTATTTGGAACTCTACCCACAAGAGAAAGTAATTAAAATGGTTAATTAAATAACTTTCAATATATTGAGCAGAATAAGTATTTCGATGGAATGCTGCATTTACAAATCACCCCCCCCCCTCCTCTGCCTCCAGGAACGGTGGTAGACAGCGTGTCCGTCGGGACAGTTCATAACATCAGAAATATTGTTGACGTATATCCTATCAACCTTGCTAGTACCAAGGCAATATACAAGGTAATTTTAAAATTCTTTTGATTAAAATCCGATATATTAGAGTTTAAACAATTAATGCTTTCTGCCTTATTTTTTTTTTTTTTCTCTAGGATGGTTTGGGTCATGGCTACATCTATAAAGACGGTAAAATGAATCTGTTGATGATCCGCAACAGATGGACCAGATCTACATCTGGTTGTCCATGTAGCCCTAACTCGTCTGACATGGTAAGTAGTTTAGTTTTAGAAATGCCAAAATTTGGTGTAGGTAAACTGGCAAATGTCCTCTGGTGCCCGTTATAGCCCGTTTAACTATAAAACGTTATTTTTGTCTTTATGCTTCCATATAACTGAGGGAACGTGTTTCAGAGTTGTGCTTGCTGTTCGGAGGGTGGAAGACTGTGCTCGGAAGGTGCTTTAAGTGGTCGTACTTGTGTGGGAAGTGATGGCGATCTAGGACTACAGTGTACAGAAACGGGTAAGTTGGCTGGTCCAGGCACTTCCCTCTTTCAAGTAACCATCTCGCCATCAAGAAAAATAAATATATATTTTTTTTCTTTTCCAAGTTCCTCGACATCTTGAGCTAGATGCAGTTGTTGCATTTGAGTACAATGTAGCTCAAGGTTCATACCCAGCTAACCATCGGGAGGTTCTAATAACTGCCAAAAACAAGACGGTTTCCTTCTACAAACTGGTTAGTATGAAACGGTTAATCTAATATAAATTTCATTGATAAATATCTTGTATTAAATATATCTACTTCGATTTCAGGATGAAGAGGGTGTTCAAGAATTGCCCCCTCTAACAGGCCACAGTGATATCAATATCGGTGAAGCAATCACTCACTTGGGCATGGGTGAATTGTATAAAGAGGAATGCGGTTCACTTGTCAAGAAGAGATATCTCTTCCTCTTTGGGGAAACTTACGAAAGTAAAATGTACTTTGAGGTGATGGTGAATACTACTACTGATGTCTTGCAAATTGGGTAAGACTTTTTATTTTCCATTATATTTAGATCTTTTCTGTATACCTATACCTAAACTTTTCTTATCTATGGTGTTTCCCCGTCAGACTGGCAAAGGTATGGGAGGAAAGCGGCTCTGAAATGCAAGTTTGGCAAAATGGTGCTCAAGTTATGATGGGTGTTTTGAATGGGACTAACCTCCATATACTGGAGCTGTTGGTAAGCTCTTCTAAATGAATTTTACTTCAAGTTTATTTGAAATTTAATTAAGTACAGGAATTTAACTAGACTTAAATTTCAGCCGGACTGCCAGGGAACTGAAAAACTCGTATTCCTTCATAATGTTCCACTTCCAAGTGGTGTAAAGCACTGGAGAAGTTTTTCATCAGGTTTTGATAAATTCCTGATTGCCGTGACTCCCACCGTTGCCCGCATATATATTCAGCGAGAATGGATGTACGAACCTTTGCAGGATTTAATACCTAATGGTATTTCGGGCTTTGAAGATATTGTACCTCTTCCGGTGAGCTGCCATTTAGTTTATCTTTATGCCCTCCTTCTACACTAGGTTTTTAGATTTTAAAAACGCCTAAATTTTGCATGCAGATTCCATCTTGCAAGGATGACGTGATCCTCCTCACGGGTTCGGGAACCACTTTGATAATCTACACATGGAATAATACTGCTAGCAAATTTGTAATGGTTAGTGGGAGGATTTAAAAAAAAATACTAAGTGCCATATTGACAAACTCGTGAGTAAAGGGCTTCGGATAAACTTAATTTCATTGCAACTATTAAAACGAGTGGTCTCTTCAGGCCAACCAAACTACCATATCAGAGGACATTGTTGGCTGGGATAGAAGCTATGGAACGTTAGGAGCACCAAGTACCAGTGTCCCAACTGTAAGTATTGACTAGTACATGATATGGACAAAAGCTTTTATCTGAGTATTTGATATATATATATATATAATATGACCTATTTATAGGTAATCCTACAAGCGGCGACGAGTGTTGTTGCACTCGAGGTGACCTCAAGCCTCCATGATATATTGGATGATAAAGTACAAGAAAGCAAAGCTCTGCAAGATAAGAAAATAGCCATTGAGGTATGGATGGATCTTAATTATTGTATTGATCTCTAAAATTGATAAAAGAAAATGGCAAACTTCTCTCCCCCCCCTTTCTTCCAGAACGAATATGCAAGACAAACTACCATCATGACGACAATGCAAGATAGACTGAATAATGCAGTTGATCCAACGACGACCACCACTTTAACGGGAGACTACACCATCCAGGGAATTGATGTTGAAAGAGTATGGATTCTTTTTTTTTTTCCACTCGAATTTCGTGTAGTAATATGCCTCGTCTTGATCAATTAGGTAATACGCCCCCCCCCCCCTTTCCAGAGCCTCAAAACGAGTGGCTTGACGGCTGTTAACATGATCTTCCCAAGTACAGACTTTGCCACTGGTGTATCGTATGAAGGCTACAAAAACCATATTCAAAACCTTAGCAATTCGGACTCGTGGTTAAGTAGTCTCGATGTAACACTAACCCAGATCTCCACTAGACTGCAGGGTAAGTTCTGGCAAATATATTGAATAATCTTCCAGGTTTATTAATTAAGACGGTGGCCACACTACACTAATTTCCCCCCCCCCCCCTCAGATGCTGTACCAGTTACTGGAAATCATAAGAAAATTACAGGAGTAAAGCATGTTGTTGCTGGTATTGATATAAGTAATCTTGCTTCTGACGTTTCCATCGATAAAGTGATAGATGCAAATGGCCAAGAATTCCCTCTAACCGAATATCTTACAGGCCTAATAAGGTGACTATTATTTCATTGTTCATTTGCCTTATTTAACAATGAGAGGTTAATTCTCTGTCCTGTATTTTAGTTACAATGATGCCCGCAAGATAACTGGCAAAAAAACGTACATGACAAGACTCGGTGTAACTAACCTTGAAACTCCAAGTCTGGATGATATTCCTGTGAGTGACATTGCAACCATAACGGGACAATATTCCCTTGTGGGTACTACTAGCTTCTCTACATTTGATGTGGATAATGTGATCCTCCCTAATGGTGGTACTGTTGGTGGGATTGACCTATCGAATGCAGTGCTGTTGAATGGACAGGCCAGACTAGGTGAGTCTCTTGTTTTCGGGTTTCTACAACCCATTTAAAAAATACCTGAATTTTGCATTCGCATTTAAATATCGATATAATTCTGGATATTTATCTTCCAGGACATGTTGTATTCACAAATGTGAGTGTAACACAAGATTTGGAAGTAGGAGACAATGAGGTGGATGGAGTGGTTATCAACAATTTGTACAAGAATGCTTTGACAAAAGCTGGTGGTAAATTAAAGGGACCTATAACCTTTACAAATGATGTGATTGCCAAATCTCTGACGGCTGACTTGCTGTCTGGTGTCAATTCATCTACCTTCCTGTCTACTACTGTGTTCAAGGACGAAGATGCCCAACTAACAGGCAAGCTAACTGTGCCAACACTTGTAACCAAGAGCTTGCAAGTTGGAGGCCTGGTCAACGGCAAGAATTTCCCATCAGACTTCCCCCTCAAGACTGCTGCTACTTTGGACTTGGGCACCAAATCCTTCAACCATCTGATTTGTGAATCGGTACAAGTAAGCAATGTATGTACCGTGGATGGCGTCCTGTTCAGTAATTTGGTTACTCTTCATGGTGCACAAGTAATTACAGGTAAAATTATTCTTGCTGAGCCTGTAACTATATTGGGTAACCTAAATGTTACGTCTAGTCTTGTAAAAGGAATAGATTTTAATCAACTTAATAGCAAATTGATAATGGTCCTAAATCCCCAGCATCAATTTGATGTTATATTCAAAGGGCACATCTCGCTTCCAACAATTGCCTACAATGGGAATTTGAGAGGTCTGAACTTGAATGACCTTGCTACCGATATTATATACACCTCCGATGCTACTGCTACAATATCTGGCACAAAGAGCTTTAGTGCCAAGCTTAAAACTGATAATGCTGCTTTTGATAGCACATTTAATGGCAGAAGCTTTGACGAGTTTGTAACTGTTAATGATGCTAAACCTATAGCTGGCGTTAAGACCTTCAAGAAGCCTGTCACTTTCGCATCGAATGTGAATGTAACTGGGCTAGTTGACAACGTGAACCTCAAGACCCTCTTTGATTCTGCTCTCTACCTGGACAAGGCAGGGCAAGTAGTAACTGGAAGGAAGACTTTCACCAATGGAGTGTCTGCAGGAAGGCTGCAAGTGCAGGGCAAAGTGTCTGATGTAGACTTCAACATGGTGCTTACCAAGAATGGAGACCAGGTCTTCACTGCGCCACAGCAATTGGCAGCTGCTTCGTTTGGCGCCCTCGACACAAACCAGATCGACATGTCGGATGGATTTGAAGTGAATGGTATCGATATTTCTGAGTTGGACAGCATTCGCATGAGCCGCAAGAACCCTACTGCCCACTCGGGTACCCTGACTGTAAATGGACTGGTCTCTGTTCTTGGCTCGCTGGATGTAGAGAGCATTAACGGATATAATGTTGCACAGCTGAAGAACAACATTGTCACGGATGATGTGGATTCGGTCATCTCTTCAGATGTGCATTTTGCAAGCCTGACTGTTAAGGGGCCTGTGACTACGGCAAACAAAGGTGGTGCTAATGGCTTGAACATTAGCCGCATTGCCGAGAATGCCGTGTACCTTAATGGCAACAATGTCATGACTGGGTTTGTTACCTGGGGTGATCTGACCCTGCAAGGTGATGTTGCAGTTGGAGGCCTTGTCAATGGGAAGGACCTACAGGCTGTGCACAACGATGCAGTATATAAAGACGATAACTTGGTTCAATTAACTGGTAAGTCATTTAAAATTTACAGAAGCCCAAATCGTGCAAACAGTAGGTTAATAATTTGACTTGACCCTTCATGCAGTGATCTTTGTCATTTCCCCACTACAGGTAGGAAAACCTTCAATAAGCTTTCTGTAAAGGGCAATATCGATACTGCAACTACTAACGGCATTGATCTCGGAACGAGATTATTGACCCTCGACACAGACCAGGATATCACGGCTGCATATACTTTTACTGTTGTAAAGGCAGAAAGTAATTTGACTCTTGGTGGAACATTCGATTTGGTGAATGTTGAAGCCTTGGATAGTACTGCTCTAAAGCAAACTTCGGACGAGGCTAGTAAGTGATTTTTGGTTTAAAGGTTTAAAAAAAAAAAATCCAAATCTGCTCATGCTAAATCGACCCCCCCCCCTCTCTCCTCAGATAACATAGTCTTCGGAGAGGTACTGGCAGGCAGTCTAGAAGTCAAAAAGAATTTAAATAACATTGACATAAATGCTAGGTTGAGTGATGCAGTTAGGCTGCAAGATAATAATGTGCATATTACTGGAAGGAAGACCTTCCTAAAGAACACCACTTTCAAAAATTTACAAGTCTTGACTGTAAACGGTGAAGACTTTGTATATTACTTGACTCATGCTGTACGGAAAACGCAACCCATTACTCTCGCCTCTAATATTAAAGTAAATGGCTTGGTGACGGCTCCGTCAGTTGCTTCTACGTCTTTAAATATTGAGGTAAGTAGTGATTTTAAAGTTTTGGTTAACATGAGTAACAAACATGAGTAACACAAGTTGAATTTTCAACATGGTATTCTATTCCAGGGAACTGTGGATAATGTGGACTACAAGACTCTCTTGACAACTGCTGTTCTTCTAGATGATTCCAAGAGTCATGGAATAAAACTGGTATGCTTGATGTAGCTTCAGAATCTTTACATTTTGGAGTCTTGATGTAACATTAATGCTCATTCCCACCCACTACAGATGTTCCAGAACGATGTGTCGGTAAAAGGCGCCCTTAATACTACCACCTTTAATGGTGCTGACTTTGCTACGGATTACTTGACTACAAATACAGTACAGAATCTTGCTCCAAATGTGGAATTTGGTGACATATCAACAGTTAATGTTGAAGTTGATGGATTTGTAAACTCCAAAAAACTACCGGACGAAGTTGCAAACACTTTAAATGTATGTAGAGTTCCCTCCTGTTATGTAGATTGGTGGGGAGGTTGCATAGTATAAATACTGATAAAACTAAATCCACCAGGTCAATGGTGGACAAACTGTAACTGGTCTGAAGACCATAACTGGAGATGTTAAAGTTGTCAACAATGTGGAAGTGACTGGAAACACTAACAACATAAAAATGGCCACAGAAGCGGTATACCTATCTGGTGCATCTACAATAAATGGTAAGCTTAATTATGCAAATTAACTAAAGTTTTCAGTTATTGAAAGCCTAAAGACTAATCCCACTACTAAATTTTTATCCCAAAAACATGTTTAAATTTCTACCTAATTTATTCTTTCCCCCTTCATACTTCCTGCTGGCCCTATCGGCAGATTTTTAATTTGTACACCTATAGCCAAACCTTATAGGAATAAAGCGGTTCTCTTTTCAGTTCCTCTAAACTTCTCCAATGGTTTAACAACTAAGTCATTGACAAGTACCACCAATGTAATAAGTGGCGTAGATATGAGTGATCTCTTCAATAATGCTTGGTATTACAATGAGAAGGCTACCATTTCCTCCAACATAATATTCGGTGCTCCAGTTGTTATGAAGGTAATTAAGACTTAAGCATTCGGTCATCTTCATGTATGACAATGTATCTAGTTTATATATGTTTAAGTGTTTACACAAAGCTAATGCAGAACCTTTTGACAGGATCGGATTACTGTTGCTGGCACAATTGATGGATTTGACATTGCTCAGGTGTATGCTAATGCACAACAGGCATTAACCCAATACTCTACTTACAATGAAGGAATTAAGGTAAGTCTTAGAGTATTAAGAAATAATCTTGTGTAGTAAAATGTGGGTCCTTCTTAATTAACCTAATCTAATTCATTAGAGTGAATATGCCATGAAGTGCCCCCTCATCCAAGAAGCATACAAGGACACTGAAAAAGCCATATTTGAAGCGGATTACTTCAGACTTCTGCGCGATATCTCCTTCCCTAATAAACAGCATGCCTCTACGACTTTCAGGGTAAGTTATATTTCATGGGAGAGTGGTATGGGTTGTGGTGTGTGGCGGAGAGTTAAGCTTCTCTTTCTTTCAGGTGATGAACACCACATTTATCATCATGAGCTGGGAGGGAGAGTGTAGCTCTACTTTATACAGATTTGACGAGTCTTCAGGCCAGTTTGTCTTGGCCCAAACCCTATCTGTTTCAGGATATGGTAGAGACTGGTTGGCAGTTGAACATGGAGATGAGGTAAGATTTGACTTTTTTTTTTTTTAGTTTTTATTTATTTTTTTAGTAAATTGATTACTTACTAAACCTGGTATTTGCAGGTCTACTTGGTGATGGCTGCATCAAGTGGTGGAAATAGTTGCAGCAAACAGAATAGTGTTGTCTGGAAAATGTCGCTTGGTACTCTTTCGGTGAGCTCGCATTCTTTTCTATTCCCCCCCCCCCAAAAAAAAAAAAAGTGTTCTTACTACTTGAGCTTCTTCCTTCCAGGTGTACCAGGACTTGCATCCTGGGAACAGCATTAAAACTGGCAATGGAATACTTTATGTAAATTCTCCAAGTAATACCTACGCATACAGCTTTGATACTACAACAAAATTATTCGTGTTGAATAGTAACTTGACTACAGAAATGGGTAAGCACTGAAGTGAATATATATTTTTCCCTCGTATGATACTATAGTTTCGTTCACTGCTAAGAGTATTAGGGTACTGTACTTATAAAGTATATTGCTACTTTACAGAAAAGGTATTCCTCAGTTCATCTGGACACCTGGTGACTATTTCTAAAACTTCGCAAGAGAGAATTATAAAGGTTAATGGACAGGAAGTTCATAAAGTGAACGAGAACCTGGTGGATGACTCGGAGGTTATAGAAGAAAGAGGCCACGTATTTCTTTTGGCAGCAGTTACGAGAACTGCTCTCTCAGGCGTCAAGCACTACCTTGAGGTAAAAATATTAGATTATAATTTCTTTTTTTTTTTTTTTTTAGATCTTCAAATGTAATCTTGTATCTCTCCATTTCAGCTCTATAGCATAGACACAAATGCCATGACTTTAAATTGGTTGGACTCGAAACTGTTGCACGAAGCTTCTACAATTACTTCATTCTTTACTGGAAATACTGTTTCTGGGAAGACTTTGGCTGTAGTTATGCAAGAAAACTACTGCCCGACTGTGTATTCTATAACCGGTTAGTCTTTAGATTTTTTAGTTTAATGTTAAAGAACCTAATTAGCAATATTGGGTTTTGACAATATGCTCTTAAGAGCAGAAACGTATAGTATAGATTGGAAAATTAAATGCAAATTGAAAAATTAGACATAACTTCTAAAGCCATGTAAGGTCATGTAGGCCTAAAAGTTATGAACTTCCCTCCCCTCCTAAACTAAAGGTCTAATTTATTAGCCTTCCTCAGTACTTGTAACTATGGAATGGTGTTGAATAAAAACCAAGTATACATGCACTTTTAAAGGAAATGCTTTTTATATTTCAGGCTCCAAGTTAAGTTTCTTCTCTGATCTTCCTACTCCTCGAATGTCGTGGGCTCGGTATATAGGTGTACCAATGAACAACTTCCCAGAGGTCACGGAACACTACCTCTTGATTGGTAGGGGAACCACTGCCAAGCTTCTACACCTTGAGATGACTGGCATGACACATGAAGCGGAGAACCACGATTGTCGTGTGGAAGATTTCAAGTACCCAGAATTGATACCCCGTGTGAACTAAATTGTAGAATTTTAAAATTTTATTGAACTTGAAGTTTCTTTTATTACCACAATCTGAATTGATTTAATGTGGGTTAAAGAACCCATTTGTTTTCCCCATATTTTACAAGGCTTTTTGCTTATACGAGGAACTCCTATACAAAGGATTTAAAGCAAATATTAGATGCATTAAATGTGCAATACAGGAATTAGTTTGTGGGATAAGGTGCAGGTAAGAACCTGCAATTTTCTTAGGCTGTGCAAGAGCCCTTTCATTTATTACATCTTTGAGAACCCAAAATTGGTTCTAGAGTCCTTGGTAAAGATTTTAAGTTGCATGTGTAACCAAAGTGCACAAACAAGGCTTGACTATAATGTAAAATGTATTTTCGATACTGAACACCACTTGGTTTACAGTTCAGCGCTTATCTGATAAAGTAGTAAACTATTAAGGAATGTCCATGTCCTAACCGATTTGACAAATTGTACCCCTTTACCTTCATTAATAGATGCATGTAGGTAACGTGCATAACTTGACTGCTAAAAGGGGTTTGAGTGTACCCCATTCCACTCTTCAAGGGCAACATGAATTAGGGAAAAAAGTTGTTTGGGAGGAAAAACCAGAGGCGGTGTAAGTCTTTCGTATACACATGTTGTAATTAGTATTTTTGAATCCGCTATAATTGCAGGAGTTAATGTACCGAAAATCTACCTTGATGGGGAAAAATAGCAATGTGCATTCCTCGACACCTTTGCTACCCTGCACCCCTCTCAGCGCGGCAGATGAGCTTTGAAGCGGACGAAATAAAGCGGCTTTTTAAAAATCCTTAAAGCCTACCGCGCTCGGACTCTAAACTTCTTAAAGGGATGGTTAGCATTCCCGGTAATGCCTTGTCTGGCATCGTCGAAGCCACGTCAATGCCCATATTTTTCTTGCCTGACTAGTAGTTCCAATCGCGCACATTGGCTATACAAAGTAACGAACCATCCATGAATACTGCTCCCCATTGCCCCAAAAATATACCCCCACCCCAAGCTAGGAGTCTGTCCCTTAAATTATGCAAATGTCGTCTATTCTAAAGACAAAGTTGATGTCCACCTTAAAGCTTAAATTTGTAAATGGTGACCCATTTCAAAGTAGCTTTAACTTGAGCAATTGGACATAGGGTGTTAAGGGTCAGGGGAAGATGGCACTCATCAACGAGCTGGTTGGCCTTTTCGGTTTTGTACAAGGGAAATGACAAGTTCTATATACTAAAAGCTGGTCAGAAGTCGAATTTCAAGAGACGTGACGCGCGCCGGATATCTTTCTCTCCCCTCCTCTCTCTCTCTCCCTCTCTCTCTCTCTGTATCTCCTCTCTCTCTCTCTCTGTATCTCCCTCTCCCTCTCTCTCTGTATCTCCCTCCCTCTCTCTCTGTATCTCTCCCTCCCTCTCTCTCTGTATCTCTCCCTCCCTCTCTCTGTATCTCTCTCTCTCTGTATCTCTCTCTCTCTCTCTCTCTCTCTCTGTATCTCCCTCCCTCTCTCTCTGTATCTCTCTCTCTCTGTATCTCTCTCTCTCTCTCTCTCTTTTATTCGAGGTGAGTTGTCCAAGGGAGGCTTGACTGCTTGGCAGAAAAACGTTACCGTGCTGGCGGTATCTTGTCTTGTTCTCTGTAGCGACCTAGCATATGGTCTATACTTATGGCTGTTAGCCGAAAAACATGCCGGAGCTGTACGGGGGCGAAAAGTAACCGTGCTCTCGGTACTTCGCAGTGATCGTATTATAGGTCTGTACAATAGACTTCTCGGGCAGACCCGGAATAATTATATAAAAATAGACCGATCTGGCGGTCGTTGTGATGAATGAAAGAAGCATCCGGGTCTCATCCTCGTGGAGGTGGGTTGTGGTAAGCCGAGACTAGGAAAATGAGGTGAAAAACCGAATCCTGTCTTCAAAGCGGTCAATTTTCTTAGATGCTGATAAGTAGGGTTGTGACAATTATTTGAAATAATTTTATAAGCTTAAGCTTTAAGCTCAATCTTTTTAAGCGTATAAAAAAATTCTCGCAAAATATTCTTTTTAAGCTTAATTTATTTTAGTGAAATGCGTGAAGATTTTCATGTTATAAAAAATAATTAATGGATATTTCGGATCAATATTAAAATGAGGATAAGAAATACTATTTGAAACTTGAAAATTGTATTCAAACAAACAAATTGTATTACAACAAATTATATTCCAATAAATCAAAAAATATTTTTCCTTAAGCCTTTGTTACATAAAACAATCAAATAAACAAAATAACAAATTTATAGCACCGAGTGATATATTTCTATCTATTTAACATTTATATTTAAATACTATTAACAGAACACAATTCAGAATTAAAAATTATTGCATTTGATTATCATTGTCTGTTTCAGATTGTCAAAGAGAAATCTGCGCCTATTGTCTGCTAGCACAGTTTTATACGCTGAAAATACTCGTTCGGCATCACATGACACGAGTGGTGCGTAACGGAATGCAGATATATCTGAACTAGATAACTGCTTCACGTATTCGCTTTCAACTTCTTTCAATTTTCCAGATAGAAGAGAATTTATTTCCTTCATGACTAAGAAACCCTTATTCTTTTTCATGACCGCCTGCAACTTTTGATAGTACTGTTGGTCGTGCACTTTCTTAAGCTTTATTTCAACTTGTTCAATAAGATTGATAGCGGTTTTAAGATCTAAACCACGAGTCTTCTCAATCGGATGGAATAATAGAAAAGTTGGATGATATGAAAGATAGGCTATACTTCAATTCAACATTGTTTACCAGCTCCTGAGACTCGGCAATGCAGTGAGCATCATTCGCATTAAATGAAAGCACAACCTCACTAACCTTTTCTAAACGAGTTGAATGATACACAGCCGCTTGTAGCCATGTCCCCCACCTTGTTATTACAGGTAAGGGAGGTAAAGGAACTCCAGGGTATGAATCTCTAAATTTCTGAACTCTTAGGGGTGCTTTAACAAACACAGTTTTAGCTGCACTAATGTGCCGATTGACCTCTGAGTAATTGTGCCGAATCAATTCAGCAACCCTGTGTAATCCATGAGCTATGCATGTAATGTGCATCATCTAGGGGTATAATACATTTAATCCTCGCATTGCTTTCAACGTAAACGGAGCAGCGTCAGTCGTCACAACTAGAATATTATGGTACAAAATTTGGTCAGGCCAAAGTTGTAGGAGAGATTCATTGAAGAACGCTGCTATAGTTGAATGATTCAGAGTCCAGCAAAGCCATATTTCCGAGATAGCATTTATCTCGTTCATCCTCTTCTCCAAGAATTCCAAACCCAAAACAAGCGACAAATCGCTGCTCCACATCAGTAGTCTCATCTATCGACACCCATAATTTCTTGCCAGCGACTTTTTCCCTAAAGCCACGTCCACACGGTCGAGCAGTGCCCGTCGGGCACGAAGGCTTTGCCCTTGTACGAGCAGTTTCAGCGGGCAAACCATCAAACTGTCCGCTCCCGGCGCCAATAGAGGGCAGTGGATCGAGGTCTTTCGTCACTGCCAAACGCACGAGGTAAGGTGCAGGCAGATCCACTGATTACCACTTTATTCGTACACCATGTCCACACCGAGTACTAGTGCATATGATAGAATACAGTGCTATCTTCTTTCGAACTATGGCGCGAACCATAGTGATCGTACCGTAATGAACCACTCGCTCACAGCTGCTGGCGTCCGACTGCCCTCCAACCACCACAGACAGCTGTGTGGACTCTAGTACAAATTGCAACAATGACTACCGACGAAAAAATATTTTCCAACAACGGTTTCATTACTTGATAAGACTCAATTTTAAGTGGCTAACGAATATTTCAACATTTTCTAATATTAATATATTCAGATGAATAGCAGTTCATTCTAATATAACAAACTAATAACGTTGCATTCAGTGAGTGTTATACCGTCATTGAGTGTCCGATTCTGTCTTGCCTCTGAAAACTAGATTAAGAAAATACTTGACGTATATACCATTTTCTCACCTTCACATGACAAAACTTGCACTCTATCACTCCATCAACATCCTCAAAGTCTTTGAACTCATCGAGTAATTTTCTTTTGAGCTTGTGTGCCTGAATTTTTGGCATCTTTGCAAGCTGAAATGTTGAGAAAGTAGTAAAGTTTATAATTTAGCAAATATTACATCTATGGAACTATGAAAATGCTACTAACTTACCTTTAAGTAACCGACGGAAATACTTAAGAATCTACTATCTCCGCAACTGATATGCCAATTCTATCGTTTGCAAGGAATTGTAGAGCTGAAAGAGCGATGTGTTGATGGAAGAAAGTAGTTGTGGTTTCAATCACTTTAGTTCACTACACGTATATACAGAATGATATATGAATAAAATTACAATAATAATAATACATTACAGACAAATAAAAGATTTCAAATATTATAGACAAAAAGGTAATTGTTTGAATGAAATTTATAATTGTTAAAGCATAAATAAACATATTTTTTCCAATAAATAAATTTTAACATAATAGCGAAGTCAAATAAACAGGACATTAGAACATTAGAATCCATTTTTATCCATGAAATGAAACCAAAACTTAACAGAGACTTACCTGTTGATCTTGCAGTTCTGTCGTGAATACTGTTCACTTACAGGGCTACAGGGTCAACATATCACCTCATTTTCTCCTCTTCTCAATTTTTTTTTATTTTTTTTTTAATTCTTCTCTGGTCAACGTAGTTTTTTTCTCTCTCTCATATTGGAAAATAATTCTTTATTAATTGTTTGTGCTTTAACAATTATAAATTCCATTCAAACAATTACCTTTTTGTCTATAATATTGGAAATCTTTGATATGAATAAAGTTTAACTCTGTAAACAAAATTAGAACATTAAAGATGCACAGACTGAACATTATTTAAAAAGAATATTCTTGGATTAAGTTTTTAATAAAAAGCTTATTTTTCAAAGCTTTTATGTTAAAAAAACTTAAATATTTTAATTTTAAGCTTATAAGCTAATGTCACAACCCTAATAATAAGTCAATGCAAGTGCGCCAAAGGTAGATGGATCTACAGTGAGTTGTTTGTGCATTTCGCGAAAGGTAACAAATCGCATAAATGAATAAATTATTTCATGTAGCCTTATATTTAACAAAATAGTAGCATCACCATTTTCGTTACATTACTTAAAATAAACAACTTGAAGACATTAAGTGAAAAGTTATGAAGATAAATAAAATATATAACAAACGAAAACAAAAAATACGAAGTACATATGTAAATTGTTTACTTAAGACATTCGTGAAAATACAGTTCGGTTCATCGCAGACATGTAACATTTTACATTAATGAGGTCGTGAATGACCTGCTAGAGTACAAAATGACCTGGCCAAGTGACCTAGTAAAGTTTCTTTTTAAGTAAATCCAAATATACATATAAATATGGTAATTAAGATATAGTATTTGTTAAAGAAAACAAAAGTTTCTGAAATTAAGACCATGTTAATACTTTCATCATAATTAGCTGGTACAATAAAATCAATCTCGTAAACTATGAAAGATTCTCATTAAACATATGCAAATAATCATGAATAATAATGATGAA
>BOPN01003337.1:40000-42500 GCA_017312705.2 Penaeus japonicus | reverse complement strand
AGGTCCATTTATTGCACCTCCATTTCATTACACGTCGTTATCTTTATATGTTTATCTTTTATATGTTCATTTATTACATGTTTATTTACTATAAATTCATGTATTATATATTCACTTATAATATATTTTTCTTTTTAAATGTTTATTTTTCATATATTTATTTATTATATATTCGGTTATATATATATTTTTTCAATATTCATTTTTTTATATATTTATTTATTATATGAATATATTATACATTCATCTAATATATGTTTGATCATTTATTTATTTGTTTTTTTCATTTATCATATACCATTTATTATATATCATTCGTCATATATTATTTATTATACATCAATAATTATATATCTTTTTATATATATTTATTTGCTGTATATTTATTATATATTTAGTTATCATACGTCCATTCAATGCAAGTCCATTTATTTCACGTTCATTTATTACACATCCATTTATTGCACGTTCATTTATTACACGTCCATTTATATATTTTTACGTCCATTTCCTACACGTCCTTTTATTACTCGGCCGTTTATTACACGTCCGATTATTAGACCTCCGTTTATTACACGTCCATTTATCACGCATCCATTTATTACACGTCCATATATTGTACGTCCTTTTATTGCACGTCCAATTATTGCATTTTCATTTATTACACGTCTAGCTGCCGTGGTGATCGGACGTGTTTTTGCCTCCTCTCCGCCGCAGCCCCGCAACTCAGCAAACCATGCCTTCTCATGGTCCCGCAGTGTCAGAGGGTAATCTGACCCGTCCCCCAGGGTTTGAGGGGGCCAACCAGGGGGCGTCCCTGGTGCTTCCTCGGGCAGCTAGCCCGAGCCCTCTTCCCTAGGGTGAAAGGGAACCCCTGGACCAGGGTAATGTGCCCCCCTCCCGGGGTACCGGGACCTCAGCCCTAAGATATGAGCCCCCTGGCAGCGTGGGTCAGAGCTGTCTCCCCGCCCACGAGAATGGGAACCCCCATGGCAGTCAGGGTCAAGGCTGCCCCCAGGCCCAGGGTGAGGGGTATTTCTTCAGCAGCATCACCAGCAGTGACAACAGTGCAAACAACCATTTAGAAAACAGGAAATCAATATATCAGTGTGGCAGTGTTACAATAGTGCTTAATACAATTCTGTGCTTCATTGCAACAAAAAGGCCGTGGCCAAGGTCTGTCCTCAGTGATCAAATCGGAAAATACTACAGACCGTCTGAAATCGAAGAGGCCCATGACATTGTCATCAACCTATCAGACTCTCGAATACCCAGAAATACGACACGGGACACTAAACGGATGACAAACATTATCGTGAACACTATGCTTGATCAGTGTGCTGAAAATCCAAACATTGTGTTCGTAACAACAACGACGGACACCCCCCCAACAGACTGGTCGCCACCAAAGAAACCAGGTATTTCAACAACTTTTGTAAAATTCTTCCAAAAGTGTACAGACCAGGGAACACAGACCTACAGTGAGCCCTCTTTCACAGACCAAAATCTGATGGAAAACAAGATCGACCTGCTGATCGGAATGTTTTCTGAACAGCAAACGGCTTTAAATAGAATCATAGGGCAAGGTGCAATTTGTCAAGATCCGACCTCCCCTAACCCCCCATCTCCCACCCATGGGCAGAATGCATACGAAACGTTTCCGTTTGCATCTCCTCCCCCTACCTCCACCCCGAGAGCAGAAACAAACAACTGCTCCACACCCTCCAAGCCCGTACCCACGACCAGCAATCCTTCCCACCCGATACCCTCCTCTCTCTCCCTGCCTGGACCTCCCCTCCCGTTATCCTCCCTCCCCCTGCCTACGGTCAGCCAGCCGCCTCGTGCCCTTGCTGACTCGCTGGCCCCCAACTCTGCTGAGCCATCTAGGCGCCCCACCATCGACACTCCCAGCCAACAGACCCCCGCCCCCACAGGAGACATACCCACCTACCCGAAGTATGAGTCATCCGCGAACTCTCTCTCCGTCAGACCGAAAGCAGGTATGCAGAATAAGACCAGGCATGAAGCTTCTACACAGGTATCCCTTAAACGAAGCTCCAAGAAGAAACAAAATAAAAAGAACAAGCAAGAGCAACTCGATCCCAACCGCCACTGGGAGGAAATAGCTCAGCAGCAGGTAGAAGGAGCTTCCGCCCCCACTCCTGCCCCCCCGCCTCCAGCAGGGCACTCAGTTATAATCAATAATTATGCTGAGAAAAAAAGAGTCAATCACGAAACAACGAAACAAGCACAATCCAGCCAAGACAACGATGACAAAGGTTATGTCAAGGTCGTATCAAGGAACAACAAAAGAAAAGCAAGAGTAGAACAAACTCCAACGCCGCTAAAAGGAGCAGACCGACCTGACACAGTGTACCTCTATATCACCAGCTGTCATCCAGACACAAATGAAGAGGACATTGAAAATCACCTCTGTGAACATTTCGAAAACATAAGTGTAAAAGCACACCGCACCAAGATGACCCATGATTACTACACC
>BOPN01003337.1:32500-35000 GCA_017312705.2 Penaeus japonicus | reverse complement strand
CATGTATCATAGATCATTTATTACAGATTATTTATTATAGGTCATCTATTGTATATAATTTACTATATATGAAATAAATATCATTTATTGTATATCATTTATTGTATATATTATCATTTATTATGTATTATTTGTTATATATCATTTAATATACATATCTATGTATCATATATTCATTGTATATCTATTATATGAACAGAGATCATAGCGACAAATGTAGTAGAAAGGTATGAATGAGAATGAATATCTATACATAATAAATGATAAAGGACCTATAATGAATAATCTATGATAAATAATCCATAATAAATATTCTATAATAAATTTTCTATAATACATGATCATTAATAAATGATATATAATAAATAATCTATAATAAAGGATCTATGATAATTGATATTCAATAAATGATCTATAATGAATAATATACAATAAATATCATATGATATATGATTTAAAATAAGTAATGAGTAACCTATGATAAATAATCTATAATAATTACAATAACATAAATAATCTATAATAGATATTCTATAATCTATAATGAATAATATATATATGAGCTGTAATTAATGAGACATGAATATTACTTTGATAAGTAATAAGTATTCTTTTTATCAATAATTTGTGGTAAATAATCTATAATAATTACTATGTAATAAATGCTCTATAATAAATAATCTATTATAAATCATCTAAAATTAATAATAAATATTACATCTTTAATCAATAATCTATAACAAATAATCTAATATATATATTCAATAGTAATTAATTCATAATAACTAATCTGTGATGAATAATCTATTGTGAATGATCTAATAAATAATCTATGATAAATATCATATAACATATAATAAGTGACCTTGATAAATAATCTATGATAATTACTATAGCATAAATAATCTATAATCTATAATAAATGATATATAATATATGATCTAATATAATGATAAATGATTAATGGTTTATGATATTTTTATCAATAATTCTTAATAGGTATTTTTTTATGAATAATTTGTGGTAAATAATCTATAATAATTACTATATAATAAATAATCTATAATAAATAATCTACAATTAATAATCTATATGACATCACACACACACACACACACACACACACACACACACACACACATATATATATATATATATATATATATATATATATATATATATATATATATATATATATATAAATATATATATATACATATATATATATATATATATATATATATATATATATATATATATATATATATATATATATATATATATATATATTTATATATATTTTGTTTTCAATTTTTATTTTTCTATATATTTATTTATTATATATATGTTATATATATCTATTTAATATATGTTTAATCATGTATTGATTTGTCATTCATTTATTTATTATATATAATAATTTTATATATATATTTGTTATATATTTATTTGATTTTTATTTATCATTTATTTATTTATTATACGTCCATTCAATGGACGTCCATTTATTGCATGTCCATTTATTGCACGTCCATTTATTACCCCCCTTTTATTACACGTCCGTTTACTACACATCCGTTTATTACTCGTCTGTTACATCCATTTATTACACGTCCATTTTATTGCACATCCATTTATTGCACGTCCATTAATTTTACGTCCATTTATTGCACTTACTATGATTGTTTTTTCATTTATTACACGTCCATTTATTACACGTCCATTTATTTCACGTCTATTTCGTGCATGTCCATTTATTGCCGGTCCATTTATAACATTTCAATTTACTGCACATACAATTATTGCAGGTCCTTTTATTACACGTCCATTTATAACAAGTCTATTTATTACAAGCTCATTTATTGCAGGTCCATTTATTACACGTCCATTTATTACCCGTCCATTTATTACACGTTTTTCTACTGCACGTCCATTTATTGCAGTTCCATTTATTACACGTTCATTTACTGCACATTTGATTATTGCAGGTCCATTTATTACAGGTCCATTTCTAACACGTCCATTTATTACACGCCCATTTATTGGAGGTCCATTTATTGCATGTCTATTTATTACACGTCCATTTATTACAAGTCTATTTATTACACGTCCATTTATAACAAGTCCATTTATTACACGCCCATTTATTGCAGGTCCATTATCATATATTTACAGCACTTCCATTCACTGCAGGTCCATGAATTGCACATCCATTTATTGCATATCCGTTTATTACACGTCCCTTTATTACCCGTCCATATATTGCACGTCCTTTTACTGCACGTCCATTTATTGCAGGTTTATTTATTACACGTCCATTTATTACACTTCCATTTATTTCAGGTCCATTAATTACACGTCCGTTTATTACACGTCCATTTATTAAACGTCCAATTATTACACGTCCATTTATTACACGTCCATATATTTCACGTCCATGTATTGCAGGTCCATTTAATACACGTCCATTTATTACACGTCCATATATTGCACTTCCACT
>BOPN01003337.1:0-27500 GCA_017312705.2 Penaeus japonicus | reverse complement strand
TGCACGTCCGTTCATTGCACGTCCACTTATTACGCGTCCATTCATAACACGTCAATTTATTACACGTCCATATATTGCACGTCCTTTTACTGCACGTCCAATTATTGCAGGTCCATTTATTACACGTCCTTATATTGCACGTCCTTTTACTGCACGTCCAATTATTGCAGTTCCATTTATTACACGTCCATTTATTACACGTCCTTATATTGCACGACCTTTTACTGCACGTCCAATTATTGCAGTTCCATTTATTACACGTCCATTTATTACACGTCCATTTATTGCACGTCCATTAATTGCACATCCATTTCCTATACGAACGTCTATTACATGTCCATTTATTACACGTCCTCATCATATATCATTTATAATGTGTTATCATATATAAATTATTATATAATTTATATTGTTTATAATATATCATTTGTTATATAACATTAATTATCATTAATTAGATTATTTATTATATATCACTTATTATATATAATTTGTTACATCATTTATTGCATATCATTTATTATAATTTATTCATAATAGATTAGTTATTATAAATCACTTATATATTATTTTTCATATCTCATATACTATAGATAATTTAACAGAGATCATTTACTATCTATCATTTGCCTTAGATCATTTATAAAAAATACCTATTAAAGATTATAGATAAGTTATTAAAAATCATCATTTATGTATCATTATATTAGATGATATATTATGCTATAGTAATTATCATAGATTATTTATCAAAGGTCACTTATTATTTATTTTAGATTATATGTTATACATCAATAATTATTATATATCTTATGATATTTTTTATAGATTATCTATTATAGGTAATTTATTGGATATCAATTGTTATTGATCGTTTATTATAGATCATTTATCATAGATTATTTATTATAGATCTTTTATTGTAGATAATTTATCATATGTCATTTATTAAAGATCATGTATTATAGATCTTTTATTAAAGATTATTTATTATAGTTTATTCATAGGAGGTCATTTATTATGTATAATTTGTTATATATAAAACATATATCATTTATTGTATATCATTTCTTGTATATATTATCATATATCCTTTATTATGTATTACTTGTTATATATCATTTAATAAACATATCTTTTTATCATATATTCTTTGTATATTTATCATATGAACAGAGATCATAGCGACAAATGTAGTAGAAAGGTATGAATGAGACTGAATATCTAAATATAATAAATAATAAATGACCTATAATGAATAATCTATAATAAGTAATCCATAATAAATATTCTATAATAAATTATCTATAATACATGATCTTTAATAAATGATATATAATAAATGATCTACAATAAATGATCTATAATAAATAATCTATAATAAATAATCTATAATAAATGATCTATAATAAATGATATTCAATAAATGATCTATAATGAATAATATATAATAAATATTATATAATATATAATCTAAAATAAATAATAAGTAACCTATGATAAATAATCTATAATAATTACTATAACATAAAAACTCTATAATAAATATTCTATAATCTATAATGAATAAATAATAAGTGACTTTCATAAATAACCTACGATAATTACTATAGCATAAATAATCTATAATAAATGATATATAATATATGGCCTAATATAATGAGAAATAGATAATGATATATAATATATTATCTATAAATTTTAATAGGTATTTTTAATTAATAATTTGTGGTAAATAATCTATAATAAATGCTATATAATAAATAATTTATATGCCATCAATATCAATATCAATCTATATCAGTTATTATAGATAATTGATTTTAAATCATTTATTATAGATTATCTATTATACATCATTTATTGTAGATAATTTATTATATATGATTTATTATAGATCATTCATTATAGATTATTTATTATAGATTATCTATTATAGATTATTTATTATAGGTCATAAATTATGTCATTTATCATATATCATTTGCTCTATATTTATTATATATAATATAGCATATATATTTTTTATTATATAACATATATAATTCATTATATATATTTATTATATTTAATTTATTATACATATTTCATTATATATAATTTATTATATATAATTTATATATTATTTGTTATATATTATTTATTATATATAATTTATTACATACAATTTATTACACATCATTCATTATATATAATTTATTATATATAATTTATTATGTATAATTTATTATATATGATTTATTATATATAATTTGTTATATATCATATGTTATATAGTTATATATCATTTAATATACATAATTTATTGTATATCTATTTATCATATATCTATTTATTGTATATGTTTATTTATTATACATTCATTTATTATACATCCTTGTATTATACGGCCATATGTTACACGTTCATGTATTACACATCCATGTATTACACGTCCATTTATTACATGTTTATTTATTACACATTTATTTATTACACGTCCATTTATCACATGTTCCATAATTACGAGTACGTTTATTACACATCCGTTTATTACACGTCCATTTATTACACGTCCATTTATTACATGTCCATTTATTACACATCCATTTATTACACGTCCGTTTATTACACGTCCTATTATTTCATGTCCATTTATTGTACGTTCATTTATTACACGTCCATTTATTGCACGTCCATTTATTGCATGTCCATTTATTGCACGTCCATTTATTACAGGCCCTTTTATTACACGTCTATTTATTACACGCCCATTTATTGCAGGTCCATTTAGTGCACGTCCGTTTATTGCACTTCCTTTTATTGCACGTCCGGTTATTGCACGTCCGTTTATTACATGTCCTTTTATTAGACATCCGTTTATTACACGTCCGTATATTATGTTTATCTATTACACGTTTATTTATTATAAATTCGTTTATCATATATTTACTTATGTATTTATTTTTTTAGATAGCTATTTATCATATACTTATTTATTGTTTATTCACTTAGTATATATATATATATATATATATATATATATATATATATATATATATATATATATATATATATATATATATATATGTTAAAAATATACTTTTTATATTTATTTATTATATATTCATTTATTTATGACCTGGGTAAGTCCTTAAACTGCAACCTGTCCTTGGTAGAAGACAATAAACTCCCTCAGGACCAGTCTGCCTAGCTGGTAGCACCTGGTTTGGCCCCTTGCTCAGGGTAACGAGCGATGGCCATTGTTGAACCAGAAACCGAAGATTTCAAGCAGATGAGCTACGACCTCAGAAGACAACGGTTGTGTTCTACAAGCGGAAGATCCTCTGGGATGGGAGGTGGTGATCTCTAGAAACTCACCCGGCAGAAGGCAATGGCAAACCACTGCTGTACTTTGCCTTGTAAATCATGGAAATGCACAACTCACAGAGAAAACCTAACAGCGTAAAGGGGGTCTTGTCAACCGATAACGATCCCTCGCTCGGTAAGGTCCCCTATGTGCGACAGATAGGACCTGATCGTCATCAAGCTACTGTCCGCAACAACAAGGAGACACTCAGAATTGGAACATGGAACGTGCGCACTTTGTTTCAAGCAGGAAAATTAGAGAATGTGACACAGGAAATGAGTCGAATGAAGATCAACATACTTGGAATCTGTGAAACTCGTTGGAAACATAATGGTGACTTTCAAACAGATGATTATAGAATGCTTTATTCAGGAGGCGACAGACACGAAAGAGGTGTGGGTATCATCATGGATAAAGAAAGAGCCAAATGTGTGATCGGGCACTGGGAATTGTCAGACAGTCATAAATGGATAAAATTAAAAGGAAATTTCTTCAATATTAACATAATACTGGTATACGCGCCAACATCAGACAGCAGTGAAGATGACATTGATAAGTTCTACGAAACTCTTGAAGAAGCAAAAGGGCAATGCAAATCACAAGAAATCATTATCGTGATGGGAGATCTCAATGCAAAAGTAGGTCAAGACTGGGGTATGGTGATGGAATAATTGGGAAACATGGACTTGGAATTCGTAACGAAAGAGGTGACAGATGGGTACAATGGTGCAAAAGACACAACCAGATTATTACCAACACATGTTTTCAAGATCATCCCAGACGACTTTGGACATGGAGAAGTCCTGGAGGAAACATCAAGAATCAAATTGACTATATAACGATCAACAGTAGATTCAGAAATGCAGTTAAACATTCTAAAGCATTTCCTGGAGCAGATTGTGGAAGCGACCATATTCCAGTAATCTGCAAGCTCTTCGTAAAACTAAAGAATCTGAAAAAGACAAACGTTACACCAAAACTGAAGCGGAAAGAGGCAATGGCAGTCCGACCCAGATTGAGACATATGGTAGACGTAAAGAACAGATTTGAAGTACTATCTCAAGAAGGGGAAACTAAGTGGGAGTCTTTCAAAAAAGCTTTAGTTGAAGGCGCAAATGCAACAATTCCTAAACAAGAGAAGAAAAATAAGAACAAATGGATGACAAATGAAATAATTGATATGATGAAAGAAAGGCAAAAGATCATGAACAGAAAAAGTCCAGAATACAAGAAAGCAGACAGGGAAATCAAGAAAAAATGTCAAAAAAACAAAGAAGCATGGGTATCCGCAAAATGTGAAGAAATTGAAAGGTGCAAAAATAAGGATTCATCTTCCATGCACAAACACATCAAAGATCTAACAGGAACAAAATCCTGCTCTTCATCGGGATGTTTAAAAGCTAAAGACGGCACAGTCATAATGGAAAAGGAGGAAATTTTGGAAAAATGGACAGAATACTAGAAGACCTCTTCAATGATGATCGAGGAGAGAAACCAAAAGTCGAGAAGAATATGGAAGGGCCACCGATTATAAAATCAGAAGTGCGTGTCGCAATAGGAAAAATGAAAAAGAATAAAGCACCAGGACCAGATAAGATAGTGACGGAAATGATAAAGGCACTGGATGAGTTTGGAATTGACAAGATGACAGAGATCATAAACGAGATCTATGACAGTGGAGAAATACCTGAAGAACTGAGTAAATCAATATTTATAGCTCTGCCAAAGAAACCGGGAGCAATAGAATGTGAGTTACACAGAACAATGAGCTTAATGAGTCATATCATCAAAATCATACTGAGAATTATCATGGAAAGGGCAAGAAGCAGAATAAGGCCTGAAATAGGAAATGTGCAATACGCAGTTTAGCAGGATGCAGGAACGAGGAATTCAATTTGGATGGTGAGAATGCTGTCTGAAAGAGCTATAGAAATGCAGAAAGATCTATTTATGTGCTTCATCGACTACACAAAGGCCTTCGATAAAGTGCAACATGAAGAACTATTAAGGCTTTTACAAGGTTTAGATCTAGACGGAAAAGACATTAGGCTGATAAGAAACTTATACTGGGAGCAAAAAGCATGCATGAGAGTCGACAATGACACAAGTAAATACACTCCAATCTGCAGAGGGGTACGACAGGGATGCGTTCTATCACCAGACTTGTTCAACTTGTATAGGAAATGATACTGAGACAACTTGAGGACATGCCGGGATTCATACTGGGAGGGCATAACATCAACAACCTTCGGTATGCAGATGATACAGTATTGATTGCGGAGTCAAGGGATAATTTACAGGAACTACTCGACAAAGTAATTGAAGAAAGCAAAAAGAAAGGTCTGACCATAAATTGTAAGAAAACGGAATGCATGGTTGTCAGCAAGAAAACTGTAAAACCACAATGTATGTTGCATGTCGGTACCTATAAGATCCAACAGGTGGAAAAGTTCAACTATCTAGGAAGTCTCATAACTGACGACGGGAAATGCGATAGAGAGATCAAGAAAAGGATAGGTATGGCAAAGGATGCATTTCAGAAACTGGGGAAAATTCTTAAAGATCGAAAGATGCCTACTGATACCAAACTACGAGTGCTGGATTGTTATGTAAACTCCATCCTTACATATGGCTGTGAATGCTGGACAATATCAACTCAGATGGAAAGAAGGCTTGAGGCAGTAGAAATGTGGTTTCTAAGACGTATCTTCAGAATATCATGGGTGGACCACGTAAGCAATGAGGCTGTACTACGCAAGGCAGGGGTAGAACGAATGTTGATGAAGAACATCCGAAAGAGACAGCTCGAATTTGTAGGACACATTATGAGGAAAAACAAATATGAAAATCTGGCTTTGACAGGACGGATTGAAGGAAAAAGGAGTAGGGGCAGGCAACGTATCACGTATTTGAACAGTTTAAGTACTTGGATGGCAGGACAGATACCAGAAAGCGAAAGATCAAGAATGATGGGATTGGAAATGTTGAAAACATCTAAGAATAGGGAGCTGTGGAGATCCATGACCGCCTACGTCCTCAACGGACACGGCACTTAGAGAGAGAGATTCATTTATTATATATTTATTTAATATATATTTATTCATCATTTATTCATTTATCATTTATCTATTTATCATTTATTATCTATCATTTATTTATTTATAATTCATTTATTTATCATTATTTTATTTATCATTTATTCATTTATCATTTATTCATTTATTATATATCATTTATTATATATAATTTGTTTTTTTATCATCATTTATTATATATCTATTTACTATATATCTGTTTATTGTACATTCATTATATATATATATATATATATATATATATATATATATATATATATATATATATATATATATATATATATATATATATATATATATATATATATATATATATATATATATATATATATATATATATATATATATATATATACAGTATATGTACATATATATATATATATATATATATATATATATATATATATATATATATATATATATATATATATATATATATATATATATATATATATATATATATATATATATATGTATATATATATATATGTATATATATATATAAATATATATATAATATATATATATATATATATATATATATATATATATATATATATATATTATGCATTCATTTATCATATTATATGTTCATTTATCATTTGTTAATTTATTATACGTCCATATATTACACGCCCATTTACTACACGTCCATTTATTACACGTTCAATATTTATTTATTATATATATAATATTTATCATATATAATTTATTATATATCTTTACTATATCATTTATTAGATATTTTTTTCTATTGCATATTATTTGTTATTACATATTTATTAAATACAATTTATCATATTTATTTATTATTGAGAATTGTTTATAGATTTTTTATTACAGATTATTTATCAAAGATTATTTCTTATATAGTATTTTTTTTTATAGAGTAATTGTTATATATTTTTCTATATTAGATTATTAGATATATGTCTGCAATATATTATAGATGATTTATTATGGATTGTTCATTATTAATTATTTGTTATAGATTATCTATTAAAGATTGTAGATGATATACTATAGATTATGTATCACAGACTATTTATTATAAATTAATTATTATTGGTTATATATTATAGATTATTCATTATTATTAATTCCAGATGAGATATAGATTATCAATTGTAGATTATTTATTATACATTATTTATTATAGATTATGCACGTCCGTTTATTATTCATTTATTTATTAGATTATTTATCACAAATTATTTATTGAAAATAACATATTAAAGATTATATATTAGAGATTTTTTATTATAAATCATCATTTATGTATCATTAATTATAGATCATATATTATAGATCATTATTATAGATTATAGATTATTTGATATAGAATATTCATGTTGTAGTTATTATTATACATTATTTATCATAGGTTACTTTTTATTCGTTTTAGATTATATATTATATAATATTTTACATTTATAGATCATTTGTTGAATATCAATTATTATAGATCGTTTATTATACATTATTTATTATAATTTATTTTTTATAGATCATTTATTATAGATAATTCAATGTAGATCATGTATTATAAATCATTTTTTGTAGATTATTTATTATAGATTACTTATCATAAGTAATCTATTTTAGGTCATTTATTATATATTTTTTGTTGTATATTATTTATCATTAATTATTATTTATCATAGGTAATTAATTATAGGTCATATATTATATATCATTTATTATGTATCATATATTATATATATTATTTATCATATAGATTGTTATATAGATTGTTTATCATACGTCCATATATTGCACGTCCATTTATTGTACGTCCATTTATTGCACGTCCAATCATTACACGTCTATCTATTGCACGTCCATTTCCTACACGTCCGTTTATTACACGTCCTTTTATTACACGTCCGTTTATTGCAAGTCCGTTTATTGCACGTCCACTTATTACGCGTCCATTCATAACACGTCCATTTATTACACGTCCATATATTGCACGTCCTTTTACTGCACGTCCAATTATTGCAGGTCCATTTATTACACGTCCATTTATTACACGTCCTTATATTGCACGTCCTTTTACTGCACGTCCTATTATTGCAGTTCCATTTATTACACGTCCATTTATTACACGTTCATTTATTACACGTCCATTAATTGCACATCCATTTCCTATACGAACGTTTATTACACGTCCATTTATTACACGTCCATATATTGCACGTCCTTTTACTGCACGTCCAATTATTAAAGGTCCATTTATTACACGTCCATTTATTACACGTCCATATATTGCACGTCCTTTTACTGCACGTCCAATTATTGCAGGTCCATTTATTACACGTCCATTTATTACACGTCCATTTATTACACGTTCATTTATTGCACGTCCATTAATTGCACATCCATTTCCTATACGAACGTTTATTACATGTCCATTTATTACACGTCCGTTTATTGCACGTCCGTTTATTGCACGTCCACTTATTACGCGTCCATTTATAACACGTCCATTTATTACACGTCCATATATTGCACGTCCACTTATTATTACAGTCCATTTATTACACGTCCATTTATTACACGTCCATTTATTACACGTCTATTTATTGCACGTCCATTAATTGCACGTCCATTTCCTACACGTCCGTTTATTACACGTCCATTTATTACACGTCCACTTATTACGCGTCCATTTATTACATGTCCACTTATTACGCGTCCGTTTATTGCACGTCCGTTTATTACATGTCCGCTTATTTCACGTCCATTTATTACACATCCACTTATTACGCGTTCATTTATTACACGTCCATTTATTACACGTCCATATATTACACGTCCTGTTACTGCACGTCCATTTATTGCAGGTCCATTTATTACACGTCCATTTATTGCACTTCTAATTATTGCAGGTTCATTTATTACACATCCATTTATTACATGCCCATTTATTACACGCCCATATATTGCATGTCGTTTTACTGCACGTCCAATTATTGCAGGTCCATTTATTTCACGTCCATTCATTACACGTAAATTTATTACACGTCCATTTATTGCAAGTACATTTTACTGCACGTCCAATTATTGCAGGTCTATTTATTACACGTCCATTTATTACACGTCCTTTTATTACACGTCCATATATTTCACGTCCTTTTACTGCACGTCTAATTATTTAATGCACGTCTATTATGAATTTCATATTTATTACATAATTTTTATTGTTTATGTATGTAGTATTTATCATATAATATTTATTATAGATTAATCATTATTGATAATCTACTATAGATGATTTATCATTAGTTATAATAGATCATTGATTATAGATCATTTATATATCATTATATATAATTTATCATATATAATGATAAATAAATGATCATTTGTTATAGATCATTTATTATAGATCAATTATAATAGGTCATTTATTATAGATCATTTGTTATAGATCACTTATTATAGATCATTCATTACATTCATTTATTATATTTATACATTTATTATGCATCATTTATTATATATCATTTATCATATATCATATGTTAGATAGAAATTATTATATATTATCTATCATATATCTATTCCATATTATTTATTATATAGATATAGAATATGTATTATAGATTATTTATTATTGATTATTTATTAAAGAGTAACTAGTATAGATTATTTATCATAGATTATCTACTGTAGATTATTTATACTTATTATATATTATAGATTATTTATACTTATTATATATTATATATTATTAATTATAGATTGTTTATTATAGATTATTTATGATAAATGATTTGTTATAGATCATTTGTTATACATGATTGATTATAGATTATTTATAATGATTTATTTATAATAAATTATATCATTATAGATTATTTTTTGTGGATCATTTATCAAAGAATAATTATAGATCATTTATTACAATTTGTTTATTATAGATATTTTATTATAAATTATTTATCATATATCATTTATTATAGATCATTCTTTATATATAATTTATCATATATCATTTATTTTAGATCATTTATCATAGATCAATTATTGTAGATCATTTATCATAGATCATTCATTATAGATCATTTATTATGAATTATTTATTATAGATAATTTATTATAAATAATTTATAGATTATTTATTATAGATAATTTATTATAGAACATTTATTATAGATCATTTATCATATCTCATTTATCATAGATCATTTCTCATATTTCATTTATTATGTATCATTTATTATATATCGTTTATCATATATCATTTATTACATATCATATACCATTTATTATATATATATTTTTTATATTTTACTATATATCATTTATTACATGTAATTTAGCATATATAATTTATTATATATCATTTATTACATATCATTTATCATATACTATGTTTTGTATATAATTTATTATATATAATTTATTACATATTTATTACATATTATTTCCTACATATTAATTAGATATTGTTTACTACATTTTATATATTATATATCATTATATACATATATTTATTATAGAGACTGTATTATAGATTATTGTAGATGATTTTATCATAGTTTACTTATTGTAGAGTTTTTATTATAGGGTAGTTATTAAAGAGTAATTTTTAAAGATTATTTACCATATATTATTAATAATGGATTATTTCTTATGAAATATATTTTCTAGAATTTTTATTACATTATTCATTATAGATTATTAATTATTGAACATTTATTATAGATCATTTATTATCGATCATTTACTATAGATGATTAAGTATAGATCATTAATTAAAGAATATTTATCAAAGACTATTTATTATAGATTATTTATTTTAGATTATATATGAAATATTATAAATTGATTTTTAAAGATCATTTCTTATATCTCATTTCTAGTAGATCAGTTATTATAGTTAAATTATAAATCATAGATTATAAATTATAGATAATTTGTTATAGATTATTTGTTATATATTTTTTATGAATCATTTAGCATGAATGATTTATCATACATTATTTATCATATGTCATTTATTATATATCTTTTACTATATAATATTTATTGTATATCATTTATTATATATTATTTATTGTATATCATTTATCAAATATCATTTATTATATATTATTTATTATATATTGAATATTAGTGTAGATTATTGTCATAAATAATTCATTATAGATTATTTATTATAGATGATTTATCATAGATGATTTATTTAAGATAATTTATTATCTATAATTCATTGTTGATCATTTACTATAGATTTCTATCACAGGTTATTCTTTATAGATTAATTATTATTGTCTATATATTATATTTTATTCATTATTGATTATTAATTACAGATGTCATATAGATTATCAATTGTAGATTATTATAAATTATTTACTATATAGTAATTATTAAAGATTATTTACT
Organism: Penaeus japonicus; assembly: GCA_017312705.2. Lineage (NCBI taxonomy): Eukaryota > Metazoa > Arthropoda > Malacostraca > Decapoda > Penaeidae > Penaeus > Penaeus japonicus. The sequence goes on along the minus strand of BOPN01003337.1, from coordinate 15,659 downwards.
ACAAATTATTTACAATAAATACCTATTAAATATTATATATGATTTATTATAAATCATTACTTATATATTAGATGATTTGTGATTATATATCATTTGTTATATATTATAGATCATTTATTATGGAGTGTGTATTATAGTAATTATCATAGATTATTTATCAAAGGTCACTTATTATTTATTTTAGATTATATATTATGTGATATTTATTATAGATTATTTATTATAGGTAATTTATAGGATATCAATTCTTATTGATCATTTATTATAGATGATTTATCATAGATTATTTATTATACATCTTTTATTGTAGATAATGTATCATATGTCATTTATTAAAGATCATGTATTATAGATCATTTATGATAGATTATTTATTATAGATTATTTATTATAGGTCATTTAAGATATATATCATTTATTGTATATCATTTCTTATATATATCATCATATATCATTTATTATGTATTACTTGTTATATGTCATTTAATATACATCTATTTATTATATATTCATTGTATATTTATTATATGAACAGAGATCATAGCGACAAATGTAGTAGAAAGGTTTGAATGAGACTGAATATCTAAACATAATAAATAATGAATGACCTATAATGAATAATCTATAATAAATAATCCATAATAAATATTCTATAATAAATTTTCTATAATACATGATCTATAATAAATGATATATAATAAATGATCTACAATAAATGATCTACATTAAATGATCTATAATATATAATCTATAATAAATGATCTGAAACAAATGATCTATAATAATTGATATTCAATAAATGATCTAAAACAAATGATCTATAATAATTGATATTCAATAAATGATCTAAAACAAATGATCTATAATAATTGATATTCAATAAATGATTTATATAATATAATAAATATTATATAATATATAATCTAAAATAAATAATTAGTAACCTATGATAAATTAATCTATAATAAATATTCTATAATCAATAATGAATAATATATATATGAGCTATAATTAATGATACATAAATAATGATTTCTACTAAATAATCTATAATATATATTCTTTAATAAGTTTTTTTTTTTTTGATAATTTTTGGTAAATAATCTATAATAATTACTATGTAATAAATACTCTATAATAAATAATCTATAATAAATAATCTACAATTAATAATAAATGTAACATCTATAATCAATAATTTATAATAAATAATCTATAATATATAATATAATAGTAATTAATCTAAAATAAATAATCTGTGATCTTGATAAATAATCTATAATATATAATATAATAGTAATTAATCTAAAATAAATAATCTGTGATCTTGATAAATAATCTATGATAATTACTATAGCCTAAATAATCTATAATCTAAATGCTATATAATATTTGATCTAATATAATGATAAAGAAATAATGATTTATAATGAATTATCTATAATCTTTATTAGGTATTTTTTATAAATAATTTGTGGTAAATAATCTATAATAATTACTATATGAAATAATTTATAATAAATAATCATAGACATCAATATCAATCTATATCAATTATCATAAATAATTTATTTTAGATCATTTATTATAGATTATCTATTATAAAATCATTTATTGTAGATCATTTATTATATATCATTTATTAAAGATCATGTATTATAGATCATTCATTATAGATTATTTATTATAGATTATTTATTATAGATTATTTATTATAGGTCATAAATTATATGTCATTTATAATTTGTCATTTATTATATATCATTTGCTATATATTTCTTATATATAATTTAGTATATACATTATTTATTATTTAACTTATATAATTTAGTATATATATTTATGATATATAATTCATTATATATATTTATGATATATAATTTATTATATGTAATTTATTGTATATAATTTATTATACATAATTTATCATATATAAGTCATTATATATAATTTATTATATATAATTTATTATATATAATTTATTATATATAATTTATTATATTATATATATAATTTATCATATGCAATTTATAATATATAATTTATTATATATCATATGTTATATATAATTTAATATACATAATTTATTGTATATCTAATTATCATATATCTATTTATTGTATATGTATGTCTATTATACATTCATTTATTATACACATGTTACACGTTCATGTATTACACATCCATGTTTTACACGTCCATTTATTACATGTTTATTTATTACACATTCATTTATTACACATCCATTTATCACATGTTCCATAATTACGAGTACGTTTATTACGCGTCCATTTATTACAGGTCTACTTATTACACATCCATTTATTACACGTCCGTTTATTACACGTCCGATTATTAACGTCCGTTTTTTACACGTCCATTTATTACACGTCCATTTTTTGCACGTCTATTTATAGCATGTCCATTTAAAGCATTTCCATTTATTACACGTCCATTTATTGCATGTCCGTTTATTGCACGTCCATTTATTACAGGCCCATTTATTACACGTCCATTTATTGCACATCCATTTATTGCACTTCAATTTATTGCACGTCCGGTTATTGCACGGCCGTTTATTACATGTCCTTTTCTTAGACATCCGTTTATTACACGTCCCTTTATTACACGTCCGTTTATTATGTTTATTTATTACACGTTTATTTATTATAAATTCATTTATTATATATTTACTTATGTATTTATTCTTTAAAATATTTATTTATCATATATTTAATTATTGTTTATTCACTTATTATATATAAATATATATATATTTTTTCAAAATATGTATTTTCTATATTCATTTATCATATATTTATTTATTATTTGTTTATTTGATATATATTTATTTATTATATATATATTTATCATTTATCATTTATTGATTTATCTTTTATTTTTCTATCATATACTTATTTATCATTTATTTATTCGTTATTAATTTAGTTATTATTTATTAGTTTATCATATATTATTTATTCGATATAATTTGTTTTATATCATCATTTATTATATATCTATTTACTATATATTTATTTATTGTATATTCATTATACATATATTTATTATACATTCATTTATTATATCATATGTTCATTTATCATTTGTTCATTTATTACACGTCAATATATTACATGTCCATATATTACACGTCCATTTACTACACGTCCATTTATTACAAGTCCATTATTTATTCATTATATATATTATTATCATATATAATTTATTATATATCTTTTGCTATACAACATTTATATATCATTCATTAGATATTATTTATCATTGCATATTATTTATTGTATATTAATTATTACATATTCATTACATACAATTTATCATATATATTTATAATTGAGAATTGTTTATAGATTTTTTATTACAGATTATTTATTATAGATTATTTCTTATATAGTTTTTTTTTTAAAGATTATCTATTATAGAGTAATTGTTATATATATATATTTTTTTTATCTTAAATTATCAATTATATGTCTGTAATATATATCACAGATGATTTATTATAAATTATTCATTATAAATTATTTGATATAGATTATTTATTATAGATTGTAGATAATATAATATAGATTATTTATCACAGACTATTTATTATAAATTATTTATTATTTGTTATATATTACAGATTATTCATTATAGATCATTAATTCCAAATGTGATATAGATTATCAGTTGTAGATTAATTATTATATATTATTTATTTTAGAGTATTTATTATATTGTAATTGTTATATATTATTAATCACAAATTATCTATTACAAATAACATATTAAAGATTTTATATTAAAGACTTTTTATTATAAATCATTATTTTTCTATCATTAATTATAGATCATATATTATATATTAATATCATGGAGTATATATTATTTGATATAGAATATTCATGTTATAGTAATTATTAAAGACTATTTATCAAAGGTTACTTATTGTTTATTTTAGATTATATATTATATAATATTATAGATAATTTATTGTAGATCATGTATTATAGATCATTATTGTAGATTATTTATTATAGATTATTTATTATAAGTAATTTATTTTAGATCATTTATTATTTATCTTTTTATTGTATATTATTTATCATTATAGATTATTTATCATAGGTAATATATCATAGGTCATATATTTTTATATGATCTACCATCTATTATATATCATATATTATATATATTATTTATTATAAAGATTGTTTATTATATATCATTTATTATATATTATTTGTTACATATCTTTTAATATACATCATTTATTATATATCTATTTATCATATATTTATTTATTGTATATTTGTTATATGTTTATTTAATATACATTCATTTATTGTATGTTCATTTATTATACATCCATGTATTATAAGTCCATTTATTACTTGTTCATTCATTACACCTTCATTTATTACAAGTCCATTTATTACACGTCCTTTTATTACACGTCCTTTTATTACACGTCCATTTATTGCACGTCCATTCATTGCATATCTATTTATTACACGTCCATTTATTGCACGTCCGTTTAATACACGTCCGTTTATTACACGTCCATTTATTACACGTCCATTTCTTGCATGTCCATTTATTACTCGTCCATATATTGCACGTCCTTTTAGCGCACGTCCGTTTATCAAACGTCCTTTTATTACACATCTGTTTATCATACGCCCGTTTATTACAAGTCCATTTATTACACATCCATTTATTACACGTCCATTTATCATACGTTTATTTTTATATGTTATTTTTTTATATGTTTATTTATTACATGTTTATTTGTTATAAATTCATGTATTATATATTCATATATTACAGATTTAACTTTTTAAATGTTTATTTTTCATATATTTATGTTATATATATAATATATATATTTTTTTATATCTATATGTCATATATATATATCTGTCATATATTTATTTGATATATATTTATCAATCATTTATCTATTTATCATTTTTTTATTTATCATATATCATTTATTATATATCACTCGTTATATATAATAAATGATATATGATAAATAAAAAAATGATAAATAGATAAATGATTACTAAATATATATCAAATAAATAACTAATGACGGATATATATACATATGATATATAAATATAAAGATATATATTATATAAATAACATAAATATATGAAAAATAAACATTTAAAGTTAATCTATATAATATAATACATAATTTATAACAAATAAATGTAATAAATAAACATATAAAAATATTTCATAAATATAATAAGTGGGCGTTAGGAGGTGTAATAAATGGATATAACGGGGTTATAACGGTAGTAATAAAAGGACGTTTGATAAACGGACGGTTAGGCCCGTGCGAATATGGACGGTAATAAATGGACATACGGGGTACGGTGGACGTAACTCTTGGACGTATTAAACCCGAGTTTATAAATGGACGTATAATAAATAGATATTAATAATAATGGACGACCTATAACTAAATGGACGTAATAATAAAAGGATTAATAATAAAGGACATTATGGACTTGTAATAATATAATGGGTAATAATGAACGGATAATAAATGGACTTTATATTTAGTGGATGTATAATAAAGGGGAACATAGAATAAACATATATAATAAATATTTAATAAATAATTATATGATAAATATATATAATTATGACGTATATTAAAAGATATGTAACAAATGATATATAATAAACAATCTTTATAATAAATAATATATATAATATATAGGTAGATCATATAAAAATATACGACCTATGATATATTACTTATGATAAATAACCCTATAATAATAAATAATACAATAAAGATAAATAATAAATGATCTAAAAATAAGAATTACTTATAATAAATAATCTATAATAATCTACAATAATGATCTATAATACTATGATATTTAATAAATTATCTATAATATTATATAATATAATCCTAAAATAAACGTAAGTAACCTTTGATAAATAGTTTTTAATAATTACTATAATAATATTCTATATCAAAATAATATACTCCATATTTAATAATATTTATAATATATGATCTATAATTAATAATGATTTTTAATAAAAAGTCTTTAATATAACATCTTTAATATGTTATTTGTAATGGATTGTTGTGATTAATAATATATAACAATTACAATAAATACTCTAAAATAAATAATATATAATAATTAATCTACAACTGATAATCTATATCACATTTAATTAATAATATATATAATAGTATCTGTAATATATATAATAAATAATAAATAATTTATAATAATCTGTATTCTTCTATATTACATTATCTACAATCTATAATAAATAATCTATAATCAAATAGATAATTAATTAATAATTTATAATAAATCATCTATGATATATATTACAGACATAAAATTAATAATCTAAGATAAAAAAAAATATATATATATAAATAACAATTACTCAAAAAAAAAAACTATATAAGAAATAATCTATAATAAATAATCTGTAATAAAAAATCTATATTAATTCTCAATTATAAATATATATGATGAATAGTATATGTGAATATAGCAGCCAATATACAATAAATAATATGCAGTGATAAATAATATCTAATGAATGTTTATGACCGTGTTGTATAGCAAGATACATAGTATATATGATAAATCATATATATAGACAAATAATGGACTTATAAATGGACGATATGTAAATGGACGTGTAATTTATGTAATAGCGTATATAAGTAAATGAATATATAATAAATAAATAAATAAATTATATATATATATATATATATATATATATATATATATATATATATATATATATAATATACAATAAATAGATATATAGTAAATAGATATATAATAAATGATGTTATAAAACAAATTATATCGAATAAATATTTTATATGATAAACTAATAAATGATAATTAATAACGAATAAGTAAATGATAAATAAGTATATGATAGATAGATATAAAATGATAAATAATAAATGATGAATATATATAATAAATAAATATATATCGGATAAACAAATAATAAATAAATATATGATAAATGAATATAGAAAAAAGCAAATTTTGAACAAAAATAAAAATATATATATATATAATACGGAAATAAACAATAATTAAATATATGATAAATAAATATTTTCAAAAATAAATACATAAGTAAATATATTATAAATGAATTTGTAATAAATAAATTAATAAATAAACATAACGGGCGGGTAATATAATAAAATAAAATTCCCCCGTGTAGTGAGTCTCTAGAAAGGACGGATAATAAATGGTCCATTACCTTTTAATATTAATAATATAACTGGGGTGCAATAAATGGAATATTACTATGGACCGTATATTATAATAATCCCCCCGGACGATAGTATTCGGCCCCCCACCTTAATAATAAATGGACGGTTCGGACGGTATTTTTTTGTGGGGATAAATGGGCGTATATAAATAGATATTACGAAAAAATGGACTATTAATAATGGACATTAATAAGAAAAAACGGACATTAATAATCCCGGACGTCTTTTGGGGATGAATAAATGGATGAATAATAATGGACCTATATAATAAATAATTTATATTATTATACTCTATTATGGGGGGTGTGAATAAATGGATATATTAATAAATAATTATTTATAATAATAGTAAACGTAATAACGTGAACGTAGTATTTATATTATTATAATAAATATAATATTATATCCCCCATATATAATAATGGAATATATGATAATTAGATATACAATAAATTATGTATATTAAATTATATATAACATATGATATATAATAAATTATATATTATAAATTGCATATGATAAATTATATATAAAAATATATATAATAAATTATGTATATTAAATCATATATAATAAATTATATATAATGAATTATATATAATAAATTATATATAATGACTTATATATGATAAATTATGTATAATAAATTATATACAATAAATTACATATAATAAATTATATATCATAAATATATATAATAAATTATATATCATAAATATATATACTAAATTATATAAATAATGTATATACTAAATTATATATAAGAAATATATAGCAAATTATATATAATAAATGACAATCTATAATAAATAATCTATAATAAATAATCTATAATAAATAATCTATAATAAATAATCTATAATGAATGATCTATAATACATGATCTTTAATAAATGATATATAATAAATGATCTACAATAAATGATGTATAATAGATAATCTATAATAAATTATCTATTTATTATAAATTACTTATTATATAGTAATTATTATAGATTATTTACCACAAATTATTTATAAAAAATACCTAATAAAGATTATAGATAATTCATTATAAATAATAATAACCCCGGCTCATTATATTATATCAAATATTATATAGCATTTGGATTTATAGATTATAGATTTATTATCATAGATTATTTATTAAGATCACAGATTATCTATTTTAGATTAATTACTATTACATTATATATTATAGATTATTTATCAAGATCACAGATTATTTATTTTAGATTAATTACTATTATATTATATGTTATAGATTATTTATTATAAATCATTGATTATAGATGTTACATTTATTATTAATTGTAGATTATTTATTATAGATTATTTATTATAGAGTATTTATTACATAGTAATTATCATAGATTATTTACCAAAAATTATTTTTAAAAAAACAAACTTATCAAAGAATATATATTATAGATTATTTAGTAGAAATCATTATTTATGTATCATTAATTATAGCTCATATATATATTATTCATTATTGATTATAGAATATTTATTATAGATTAATTTATCATAGGTTACTAATTATTTATTTTAGATTATATACTATATAATATTTATTTTATTATATAAATCATTTATTGAATATCAATTATTATAGATCATTTGTTTTAGATCATTTATTATAGATTATATATTGTAGATCATTTATTGTAGATCATTTATTATATATCATTTATTATAGATCATTTATTATAGAAAATTTATTATAGAATATTTATTATGGATTATTTATTATAAATTTATCCATTATAGGTCATTCATTATGTATTATTTTTAGATATTCAGTCTCATTCAAACCTTTCTACCCATTTATAATCTCTGTTCATATAACTAAATATACAATAATTATATAATGGATGTATATTAAATGACATATAACGGGGAAAATTCTTTAAATTATAATATGATGATATATAAAGTATTTAACTACGAATAAATGATATATCTTATTTTATAATAAATAATCTATAATAAATAATCTATCATATATGATCCCGTAGTCTTTAATAAATGACATATGATATTATCTACAATAAGATTTAATATAATAAATAATTGATCTATGATAAATCATCTATAATAAATAGTCAATAAGTGACTACCCTATTACCTATAATAGATAATCTATAATAAATCTCACATAATATATAATCTAAAATAAATAATAAGTGACCTTTAATAAATAATCTATGATAATTACTATAACATACACACTCCATAATAAATAATCTATAATATATAACAAATGATATATAATCATCTAATATATAAATAATGATTTATAATAAATCATATATAATATTTAATAGGTATTTATTTTAATAATTTGTAATTAAATAATCTTTTAATAATACATAGTAAATAATTTATAATAATCCACAATTGTATCACCTTAATTAATAATCAATAATGAATAAGAATATGATATATAGACAATAATAGTATCTATAAAAAATAACCTGATCTATAGTAAATGATCAACAATAAATTATAGATAATAAATTATCTATAATAAATCATCTATAATAAATCATCTATAATAAATAGTCTATAATAAATTAGTAATCTACACTGATATTCAATATATAATAAATAATATATAATAAATGATATTTGATAAAAGATATACAATAAATAATATATAATAAATGATATTTGATAAAAGATATACAATAAATAATATATAATAAATGACATACAATAAATATTATATAGTAAAAGATAAATAATATATGACATATCATAAATAATGTATGATAAATCATTCATGCAAAATGATTCATAAAAAATATATAACAAATAATCTATAACAAATTATCTATAATTTATAATCTATGATTTATAATTTAACTATAATAACTGATCTACTAGAAATGAGATATAAGAAATTATCTTTAAAAATCAATTTATAATATTTCATATATAATCTGAAATAAATAATCTATAATAAATAGTCTTTGATAAATATTCTTTAATTGATGATCTATACTTAATCATCTATAGTAAATGACCGATAATCAATGATCTTTAATAATTGTTCAATAATTAATAATCTATAATGAATAATCAGTATTTCATAAGGAAATAATCCGGTATTAATAATATATGGTAAATAATCTTTTTAAAAAATTACTCTTTCATAACATAATCTATAATAAAAACTCTACAATAAGAAATAGGAAACGTAAATCATCTAATAATTATACGGTCTCTATAATAAATAATATAATGATATATAATATAAAATATATTAGGGGTTTCTTCTAATTAATATTACGGGAAATAATATGTAATAGATAATTATATATAAATAAATTATATACAAAAAATAATTATATAATAAATGACAATGTAATAAATGATATAATAAATTATATATGCTAAATATTAATAGCGATATATAGTAAAATAAAATATATATAATAAATGGTATATATTAATAATAATAAATGATATATGATAAACATATAAAATGATATAATAAATGAAAATTATGAGAAATGATAATAAATGAATATAGAAAAATCTACTACTATAATAAATTATCTATAATAAATAATCTATAAATTATTTATAATAAATTATCTATAAAAATAATTCATAATAAATGATCTATGATAAATAATCTACCATGATTGATCTATGATAAATGATCTAAAATAAATGATATATGATAAATTATAATAATAAGTGATTATAATAAACTATATAGAGGATGGTCTATGATAAATGATATATTAAATAATTATAATAAAATATCTATAATAAATAAATTAATAATAATAAATAATTAATATATTATAACATTAAATAATCCTATAATCTATAATAATATAATTTGTTATAAATAAATCATTATAAATAATCTATAATCAATCATGTATAACAAATGATCTATAATAGTTACTCTTTAATAAATAATGAATAATAAATCATCTATAATACATATTCTATATCTATATAATGAATAATATTTAATAATGATGATATATGATAGATAATATATAATAATTTATATTTAACATATGATGTATGATAAATGATATATAATAAATGATGCATAATAAATGTATAAATATAATAAATGTGTAATGAATAATCTATAATAAATGATCTATAACAAATGATCATTTATTTATCATTATATATGATATATATTATATATTATATATAATGATATATAAATGATCTATAATCAATGATCTATGATAACTGATAATAAATTATCTATAATAAATTATCAATAATGATTAATCTATAATAAATATTACGTGATAAATATTAAATAAATAAACAATAAAAATATGAAATTCACATAATAGACATTAAATGGAATAGACGATGCAATAAAGGACGTGAAAATACATATGGACATTTGGACGATTAATGGACGTGTATAATAGACCATCGTGCAATGTACTTGCAATAATGGAAAAATAGTTTGATATTACGATAGATGGACCTGCAATAGTCGATATGCAATGCGCTGACATGCAATAAATGGAAGTATAATAAATGGACGTATAATAAATGGACATATCATAAATGGACCTGCAATAATTAGAAGTGCAGTAAATGGACGTGTAATAAATGGACCTGCAATAATTGGACGTGCAGTAAAAGGACGTGCAATATATGGACGTGTAATAAATGGACGTGTAATAAATGAACGCGTAATAAGTGGACGTGTAATAAATGGACGTGTAATAAGCGGACGTGTAATAAACGGACGTGCAATAAACGGACGCGTAATAAGTGGACATGTAATAAATGGACGCGTAATAAGTGGACGTGTAATAAATGGACATGTAATAAACGTTCGTATAGGAAATGGATGTGCAATTAATGGACGTGCAATAAATGAACGTGTAATAAATGGACGTGTAATAAATGGACGTGTAATAAATGGAACTGCAATAATTGGACGTGCAGTAAAAGGACGTGCAATATATGGACGAGTAATAAATGGACGTGTTATAAATGGACGTGCAATAAACGGACGTGTAATAAATGGACGTGTAATAAATGGACGTGTTATGAATGGACGCGTAATAAATGGAACTGCAATAATTAGACGTGCAGTAAAAGGACGTGCAATATATGGACGTGTAATAAATGGACCTGCAATAATTGGACGTGCAGTAAAAGGACGTGCAATATATGGACGTGTAATAAATGGACGTGTTATGAATGGACGCGTAATAAGTGGACGTGCAATAAACGGACGTGTAATAAACGGACGTGTAATAAACGGACGTGTAGGAAATGGACGTGCAATAAATAGACGTGTAATGAATGGACGTGCAATAAATGGACGTGCAATAAATGGACGTGCAATATATGGACGTATGATAAACAATCTATATAACAATCTATATGATAAATAATATATATAACATATGATATACAATAAATTGCATATAATATAAGACCTATAATAAATTACCTATGATAAATAATCTATAATGATAAATAATATACAATAAAAATATATAATAAATTACCTAAGATAAATTAATTATGATAAATAATCTATAATCAATAATCTACAAAAAATGATTTATAATACATGATCTACATTGAATTATCTATAATAAATGATCTATATAAAATAAATTATAATAAATAATGTATAATAAACGATCTATAATAATTGATATTCAACAAATGATCTATAAATGTATATTATATAATCTATAATCTAAAATTAATAAAAAGTAACCTATGATAAATAATGTATAACAATTACTACAACATGAATATTCTATATCAAATAATCTATAATCTATAATAATGATATATATATGATCTATAATTAATGATACATAAATAATGATTTATAATAAAAAATCTTTAATATATAATCTTTAATATGTTATTTTTAATAAATAATTTGTGATAAATAATCTAATAAATAAATGAATAATATAATATAATAAATAATCTATGATAAATAATGTATAATAAATAATCTACAATTGATAATCTATATCACATCTGGAATTAATAATCTATAATGAATAATCTATAATATATAACCAATAAAAAATAATTTATAATAAATAGTCTGTGATAAATAATCTATAGTATATCATCTACAATCTTTAATAGATAATCTATAACAAATAATTAATAATGAATAATTTATAATAAATCATCTATAATATATTACAGACATATAATTAATAACCTAAGATAAAAAAATATAGAACAGTTACTCAATCAAAAAAATACTATATAAGAAATAATCTAAAATAAATAATCTGTAATAAAAAATCCATAAACAATTCTCAATAATAAATATATCTGATAAATTGCATTTAATAAATATGTAATAATAAATAATATGCAATATAGTAAAGATATATAATAAATTATATATGATAAATAATATATATATAATAAATAAATAATGGACGTGTAATAAATGGACGTGTAGTAAGTGGGCGTGTAATATATGGACGTATAATAAATGAACAAATGATAAATGAACATATAATATAATAAATGAATGTATAATATATATATATATATATATATATATATATATATATATATATATATATATATATATATATATATATATATATATATATATATATATATATATATATATATATATATATATATATATAATATATATATTTATATATATATATATATATACATATATATATATATACATATATATATATATATATATATATATATATATATATATATATATATACATATATATATATATATATATATATGCATATGTATATGTATGTATGTATATATATATATATACATATATACAATTAATAACACTGCCACTAAAAGACAGGAAAGCAAGTTTTTCCTTTCTTTTAGTGGCACTGTCATTAATTCTGTTATGTGAACGTTTTTTGTGATTCATACATATATACATATGTAATGAATATACAATAAACAGATATAAAGTAAATATAATAAATGATCATATAAAACAAATTATATATAATAAATGATCATATAACGAATGATATATAATAAATTATATAAAGATAAATAAATGATAAATGAATCCATGATTGATAAATATATATCAAATAAATATATGACAGATATATATATGATATATATATAAAAAATATATATATTTATCATACGTCCGTTTATTACACGTCCATTTATTACACAACCATTTATTACACGTCCATTTATCATACGTTTATTTTTATATGTTAATTTTTTATATGTTTATTTATTACATGTTTATTTGTTATAAATTCATGTATTATATATTCATCTACTACTGATTTATCTTTTTAAATGTTTATTTTTCATATATTTATGTTATATATATAATATATTTTTTTTATATCTATATATCATATATATATCTGTCATATATTTATTTGATATATATTTATCAATCATTTATTCATTTATCATTTTTTTATTTATATATAATTTATTATATATCATTCGTTATATATCATTTATTATACATAATTCATCATTTATCTATTTACTATATATTTATTTGTTGTATATTTATTATATATTCATTTATTATACGTCCATTCAATGCACGTCCATTTATTGCACGTCCATTTATTGCACGTCCATTTATTGCACGTCCGTTTATTACACGTCCGTTTATTGCACGTCCGTTTATTGCACGTCCGTTTATTACACGTCCGTTTATTACACGTCCGTTTATTACATGTCCGTTTATTACACGTCCATTTATTACACGTCCACTTATTACGCGTCCATTTATAACACGTCCATTTATTACACGTCCATATATTGCACTTCCTTTTACTGCACGTCCAATTATTGCAGGTCCATTTATTACACGTCCATTTATTACACGTCCATTTATTACACGTCCATTTATTACACGTCCATTTACTGCACTTCAATTTATTGTAGGTCCATTTATTGCATGTCCATTTATTACACGTCCGTTTATTAAACGTCCATTTATTGCACGTCCATTTATTGCACTTCAAATTAGTTCACGTCCATTTATTGCACTTCAAATTATTGCATGTCCATTTATTACACGTCCATTTATTACACGTCCATTTATTACACGTCCATTTATTTCATGTCCATTTATTACACGTCCATTTATTACACGTCCATTTATTACTGCACTTCCATTTTTTTGCAGGTCCATTTATTGCAGGTCTATTTATTGCACATCCATTTATTGCATGTCCGTTTATTACACGCCCTTTTATTACACGTCTATTTATTGCAAGTCCATTTATTATACATCCATTTTATTACACGTCCATTAATATAAGTTTACCTTATATATGTTTATCCTTCATATGTTCATTACTACATG
>BOPN01003336.1:158168-160668 GCA_017312705.2 Penaeus japonicus | reverse complement strand
TGGGGGATTTTTTTTTTTGTAATTCTTGGCTTATTATTATTATTATTTTTTTTTGAATATTCTCGATTTTTTTAGTTCATTTTTTTATTATCATTATCATCGTTGTCTCTGTCATTCTTGATATTTTTTTTACGTTGTTACTATTTTTTCTTGAGTTCGTGTTTCTTCGTTTTCTTTCTTCCTTTTTCTTCATCCTTACTTTTTCTCTCTCTTCTTCACACCTCCTTACTCCTCCCTTACTCATTCTTCCCTATTCCTCACACCTCATTACTCTTCTTCCTCTCTGCTCCTCTTCATTCCTTTTTCTCATTTACTCTTACCCTTCTTCCTCTCCTTACTCTTCTCTTCACTTCTCTTCACTCCTTATCCCTCCTTCTCTTTCCACCTACACCTCCCTCCACCTCCCAACCTCCTCTTCCTCTCACTTCTTCTTCTTCACTCCTCTTCATTCCTCTAACTCCACCTCCACCTCCACTCTTCCCTATCTCCTTCTCTTCCTCTTTCGTATCACTCTATCCAACTTCCATTTCCTCTTCAATCCTCTTCACTCCTCCATCTCCCTCCTCCACCTCCATCCCCTCCTCCTCCGTCCACTCCATCCTCCCCCTCTTCTTTCACCCCCTCCTCATCCTCAGTCCATCACCTCCTCACTCCTCCTTGTCACTTCACCATCTCCTCTTCTCTCCACCTACACCCCCATGCCTCACTCCACCGAAACCACCATCTTCTCTTCCCTCCACCATCTTCTCTTCCCTCCACCTCACTCCGTCCCCACCACCTTCACCCACCACCTCTACCTCTTCCCTCTCCCTCTACCCCCTCCTCCTCCTCCTTCTCACTCCTCCTCACTCCACTTCCTCCTCACTCCACCTATTTCACCTCCTCACTCCACCTATTTCACCTCCTCACTCCACCTATGTCACCTCCTCACTACACCTATTTCACCTCCTCACTACACCTATTTCACCTCCTCACTCCACCTATTTCACCTCCTCACTCCACCTATATCACCTCCTTACTCCACCTATGTCACCTCCTCACTCCACCTATGTCACCTCCTCACTCCACCTATGTCACCTCCTCACCCACCCATTTCACCTCCTCATTCCACCTATTTCACCTCCTCACTCCACCTATTTCACCTCCTCACTCCACCTATTTCACCTCCTCACTCCACCTATTTCACCTCCCTACCCACCCATGTCACCTCCTCACTCCACCTATTTTACTTCCTCCTCACTTCTCCTCACTCCACCTATTTTACTCCTCACCCACTTCCCTCCCTCATTCCTCCTCACTCCACCTCCTTCTCACTCCTCCTCACACCACCTATTTCACCTATTCATTCCACCTATTTCACCTCCTCACTCCACCTATGTCACCTCCTTACTCCACCTATGTCACCTCCTCACTCCACCTATTTCACCTCCTCATTCCACCTATGTCACCTCCTCACTCCACCTATTTCACCTCCTCATTCCACCTATTTCACCTCCTCACTCCACCTATTTCACCTCCTCACTCCACCTATTTCACCTCCTCACTCCACCTATTTCACCTCCTCACTCCACCTATTTCACCTCCTCACTCCACCTATTTCACCTCCTCACTCCACCTATGTCACCTCCTTACTCCACCTATGTCACCTCCTCACTCCACCTATTTCACCTCCTCATTCCACCTATGTCACCTCCTCACTCCACCTATTTCACCTCCTCACTCCACCTATGCGTCACCTCACTCCACCTATTTCACCTCCTCACCCACCTATTTCACTTCCTCACCCACCTATTTCACCTCCTCACCCACCTATTTCACCTCCTAACTCCACTTTTCTCCTCCCCTCCTAACTCCACCTATTGCACCTCCTCACTCCACCTATTTGGTTTCCTCCTCACTTCTCCTCACTCCAATCTATTTGCATTCTTCATTCCACTTCCTCCTAAATTCCTCCTCACTCCACCTCCTTCTCACTCCTCCTCACACCACCTATTTCAATTCTTCACTCCACCTATTTCACCTCCTCACTCCACCTATTTCACCTCCTCACTCCACCTATTTCACCTCCTCACTCCACCTATGTCACCTCCTCACTCCACCTATTTCACCTCCTCATTCCACCTATTTCACCTCCTCACTCCACCTATTTCACCTCCTCACTCCACCTATTTCACCTCCTCACTCCACCTATTTCACCTCCTCACTCCACCTATTTCACCTCCCCTACTCCACCTATTTCACCTCCTCACTCCACCTATTTCACCTCCTCCTAACTCCACCTCTTTCACCTCCCTACCCACCTATGCCTACCCTCACTCCACCTATTTTAGCTCTCCCTCCCTACCCTCACTCACCTATTTTATTTCCTCACTCCACTTCCTCCTCACTCCTCCTCACACCACCTATTTCACATCACTCCACCTCCTTCTCACTCCACCTATTTCACCTCCTCACTCCACCTATTTCACCTCCTCACTCCACCTATTTCATCTTCTCACTC
>BOPN01003336.1:130668-138168 GCA_017312705.2 Penaeus japonicus | reverse complement strand
ATAAGGCCCGATTTTCTAGTAGTATTTTAGATCTCGGTGGTACAGTCGGCATAGTTTCTAACTCTCTTTTCAGGTTGGTTCCAGCGTCGGAGGTTCCCGGGTTCGAGACCAGAAAAATCTTTCCTCGGGAAAAGTTAACAGGTGCCCTTGGCACTTGCTCGTGTTTGGCGGTTCACGAGCGTTCTCTTCGGAGATAACGTCCCCCACTCGAGGTCAAAGGTCGGTCGGCAGTCACGCAGGGAAGGCAGCACAGGCATCTAGATCATAAGTTGGTTCAGATCTGTATGATGTTCTGGTTGGTCCGATTGGGTGGTTGTTTTCCACTCATTTAACACCAATGCTTCGCAACTTTCCTCGAGATTTTTTTACTCATTCACTTATTTATGTTTTAACATTACTAGTAAAAAAGAAAAAGAAAAAAAAAACGGGAGGAAAAGATGGGGAGAGGAATATAAAAGAAAACTTATTAGTTGTTATTATCAGTAGGTTAGGATGATACAATAGTCAAGCATTAAATATATCAATAATTGTCTGTAATTATTAATACTTAATTACAGAAGACTTGCATAACCTCATGCATTATTCTGGCGTGTGGAGAAAGACAGAAATTGTCCGTCCGATTGGGTGGTTGTTTTGCAGTGATTTACGATCAATTTGGAGCAGAAAGACTATTATTTAAACATTCCTCGAGACTTTACTCCACTTTTTTTTATTTATTTGTTATTTTTCTAACCAATTACAAATCTAGTTAGATAAATATCTACTTGGGTTAGAATCTGCAGAAATGCATGTAAAATCAATGATTACCGTAAGATAAATTGTCTGTTTTGCAAGCTTGCATATTATTGTACGAATAAAACAACAAAAAAACACGGAAGAGGAAAATATAGGGAGAGGAATATAAAATTACATAATGAATTAGAGAAAAAAGTCAACTATATTAATATTCATTGTATCTTTAATATCTAAAATTTAAGCTAAAAAATATATACATGTATGTATTTAAAGTATTATATATCGATGTTATTGCTCTTTATATATTAGTACTTAATCACTGACGACTACAAAATCTTACTCATTATTCTGGTTAATGGAGAAAGTAGACACAAATAGTCATTATAACCATCAACGTACAATTGTTTTTACGCCACCTCGTGTCTCTCTGTTCCTCGCTTACTCATTGATTATATTAAATAGTAAAAAAAAAAAAAAAAAAATATGCCGGCAGATCTGGACTGTAGAAATCTCCAGATATGAAAAAACAAAAATGATAATAATGAATAGCATAAATAAATACAATAAATAAATAAAATGAAATATATGAATAAATAGATTACTTAATTGATATAAAATAAATAAAAACGCTACAAAAAAAGAGAGAGAAGAAAAGATATATATATATATATATATATATATATATATATATATATATATATATATATATATATATATATGTGTGTGTGTGTGTGTGTGTGTGTGTGTGTGTGTGTGTGTGTGTGTGTGTCCGAATTACTCTTTATCAATAATATCTTAATACATGATATTCTATAACTGCATAAGCAAAACAAGAAGAGGAGAACAAGAGAAGAAAGGTATATATTCAAAACACCCTTTCGCTGTTTACACAAGTCAGTTATTAGTTCAAAGAGAGAGAGAGAGAGAGAGAGGAGAGAGAGTGTGTGTGAGAGAGAGAGGGGGAGAGGTGAGAGAGAGAATAAAAAAGAAAGAAAAAAATTAAAGAGAGAGAGAATGAAAAGAAGAGGAAAAGGAAGAAAGAGAATGAGAGAGAAAGAATAAGAGAGAGAGAGAGAGAATGAAAAAGAAAGAAAAAAATTAAAGAGAGAGAGAATGAAATATAGAGAATGAAAAGAAGAAGAGGAAAAGGAAGAAAGAGAATGAGAGAGAAAGAATAAGAGAGATAGAGAGAATGAAATAGAGAAAAAAGAGATAGAATGAAAGTATGGGAGAGAGAGAGAGAGATTGAGAGAAATAAAAAATCAAAGAGAGGGACAGAAAGCGAAAGAATCTTGGCCCTTTCTACCTCTCTCCCTCCCTTCCTCTAGGACTAACCAGAAGAGAGAAAGAGAGAAGGAAAGAGAAAAATAAATAGATAGAGAGAGGAGGAGGGGGGGGGGATAAAAAAGTAATAACATGGGAAGAAGGAAAACATTCTTGTGTAGATAAAGAAAAGAACGCATGATAAAAGAGAGAGAAAGATTGTATTTTAAAGTATTTTATTTATTCATTTTTTTTTTATCATTATACATATATATTTTTTATTCCGTGTTCCTTCTGACATTGTTTTTACAGTTTCCCCCTTATGGCCTTTGGTGGAATTGTAATTCAATCGATTATTTTAACCTAGTAACGAACAAAAACTAATTTCAATTCACTTTAACACAATAATGATATTATGAATTACTTATTGGTATTAATGAGTATGATTAATAATTAATTCAGTTTATTCAATGAAAAAATGTAATTCATTAACAATTCAATTTTAAACTTTTCGCATTATTCCTAGTGTAAATATATATATTTTATGTGTATATACACATTTACTGCTGATCTCCTGTAAAGAGAATATACGTAAAAGGAAATTGCAGATAAGGAAAATGTTATTTTCCAATGGTACTATAACTATAATAACCATCTTATTATTATTATTATTGCAAAATAGCTCGTTTAATATTTTGATAGAGATGATTCATATAACCTGAATGGTCATATTTGCAATCATTAAGAAGATTGAATGAAAAAATCAAAACGAATTAAGAGTAATCAAATCAAAATAAAAGGAAAGGTAAAAGGGACAAAAAAGTCAATAATAAAAGAGTTGTAGATACTAAGGGCCCGAATTTTTTCGACTTCTTTACTTGACTTGCAAATGCCATACGTTATTCTGGCTTGTGGAAAGGAGACACCTAATTGTTATTTCAACCGTAACATCCAACTGCATTTGCGCCTCCTCCGTATCTCTCTGTTCGTCGCTGGATTCTTAGAAGAGGAAACGGAAGGTGCAAGAGCGGAGAGAAGTTTGGCAATCATTTCACATTTAACTTTTTATCCTTCGATTTTTATAAAGCATTCCTGAGACTTTCTTCGCTATAGCACCTGCATTGATTATATTTGGAACAATTAAATAAATAGAAAAAAACAAACAAACAAATAAACACTTGTTTGCAAATCTCCTGGATTGTAGGAATCTCCAAATGTAAAAAAAAAAGAAAAAGAAAAAAAAATGACCAACAAAAAATGTATATTCGAATTACTATAGATCAATAAATGGATAAATTACTTATAAATAAATGAACTGATAAATTGATGAATAGATTATTAATGAATAGATTACTAATTAAATGATTAATTATTAATCAATTAATTATAAACAAATAAATTTACTATGGATCTTAAAACATGATATTCTATAATTGCTTAAGGAAAACAAAGAAGACTGGAAGAAAAGAAGAAACGAATATTTACAAAACACCTTTTCACTGTTAACACAAGTCAGTCGTTAGTGCAAGGAGATCTAGAGAAAGAAAAGAGAATGAAATAGAAAGAGAGATTGAGAGAAATAAAAAGATGAAGAGACAGAAAACGAGAGAATCTTCTCCCTTTTTACCTCTCTCCCTCCCTTCCTCTAGGACTAACCGGAAGAGAGAGAAAGAGAGAAGGAACGAGAGAGATAATGTGAGAGAGAGAGAGGAGGGTGGTGGGGGTAAATCAGTCATAAAATGGGAAGATGAAAAACAGATTCCTGCGTAAACAGAAAAAATACGAAGGAAAGGAGAGAAAGAAAGAAAACCGGCATAGTTTCTTCAATACAATTATAAATGTATATATAATTCGTTATCAGTTTAATTTCTAAAATGTTACAAATATTTATTATTGGAGCAACAACAATACAAAGAGAAAGCGGAGAATCGCGATTTTCGAAAGAGAAGAAGAGGGAAGATAACAGATGGCAGCTAGCTACCTAAAATGAAGTATTTTCTTAGAGCAAAAACAAAAAAATATTTATAAAAAAAATTATATTTATATAAAATTTTACTGCTTATCTCCTGCCAGGGAGGAATATACGTAAAAGAGAATTGCAAATAAGGGAAATGGTATTTTCCACTGCTTTGGTAACTATGTTAAGTAATGCTTATTATATTTTTTTTTCAAAATAACTCACGCTTAATATTTTTGATAGAGAAGATTCAATTAACCTGAAGGGTCTTATTTGCAATGGTAAGTTGAATGAAGAAGTCTAAAACCAATTAGAATGATAATCAAATAAAGGAAAGGTAAAAGGGACAATGATAAAAGTGGGAGATATATAAGGAGCGATTTTCGAGTACTATATTAGATCTCAGTGGTATGATCTGACATAGTTCTAACTCTCTTTTCAGGTTGGTTCCAGCGTCGGAGGTTCCCGGGTTCGAGACCAGAATAATCTTTCCTCGGGAAAAGTTAACAGGTGTCCTCGGCACTTGCTCGTGTTTGGCGGTTCACGAGCGTTCTCTTCGGAGATAACGTCCCCCACTCGAGGTCAAAGGTCATTCCGGTCGGCAGTCACGCAGGGAAGGCAGCACAGGCATCTAGATCATAAATTGGTTCAGATCTGTATGATGTTCTGGTTGGTCAGATTGGGTGGTTGTTGCCACTCATTTCGCTGCTTAAATTTCGAGCAGATTCTTCAGGTTTTTCCTCCATCACTTTTATTTATTTGATCTCTAAATAATAGCAAATTTAGTTTAAAACTACTTGGGTAATAATCTGAAAGTAAAATCAAAGATTATCTTCAGATGAATTGTTTTGAAAGGATGTTATAAAAAAAAAGAAAAAAATCGGAAGATGAATATAAAAGAAAACGCATCAGTTCTTGAAACTAGTATGTTTGATTATTACAACTATTAGGCTTTTCGTATTTAAATAAAAAAGTCAAATGATACCTTGGATAAAGTGGCTTATTATATCACTGCCTGTATTTCTTAATACTTCATTACTGAACTCTTGCAAATCCTTTTCGCTTCCACCAAGCGCGTCTCGTCTCGTCAAGTCAGAGCGAGTCATTTGACGCGTGATGACTTGACTGACCCCGTTTCCACCAACATCGTCAGCCCTCGTCATGCCAATGCGATAACTGGCAGGTTTCACTGCACAGTTCCCCGCCAGAATTCAAGAGGATGGACGCACAATTGCTGCTGCAGTAGTTGCTGTGTTGTCTTCGTCGTCGCAGACACAGGAAAAAAACCGATCTGGATCAGACAAATCTCAAAAGACCAGATTTTGGAAGCTTCAGCCATTTGTTCCCAGACCTGGTGAACTACATCCAAGAAAAATTCTGCAACTACTTCAGGATGACACATGAAGACTTCAAGAAGCTCGTGGACATGACTGGACCTTCCATAAAGAAAAGAAACACTCACTTCAGGCGCGCAATTGGAGTTGAAGAAAGAATGGCCATTTTTATAAGGTAAAGAATATTTATTGAAAATTCTGATAATTATCATTACTGTTTATAGGTTTGACAATAGTAAATAAGATTATCATAATTAATTTGTTCCTGCCAGTACGGGAAAATACATCCAGACAAAGTCAAGAAATGAAATTATTACTGCTCAGAGGGTACCATATTCCGAGCTAGAATACTCTGCATAAGTGGCACTTCCGTTGGATGCAGATGATGATCGATTGAATGACTGATTCTGGTTAGTAAGTCAGTGGCCATACTGGTCAGTGCGGGTGGGCTGAAAGTTTCCTCCAGAAAGATTTCACAAGTACAATCCTGATATTAATGTTATCAAATGGCGACAGTTTCTTCATCATGGGTAGTAAGCTCAAGAGATACTGCCGATCAGCTGGGTCATTCTGTGGAAGTCCTCTTCTCTCAACTGCTTCATTTCATTTGAAAACCATATCCATTTCATCTTCACCACTCCTGCTGTGTTTTTTTGGTGGAAGAAGGCTTTGATGTAGGCCTAGGCATCGCAGCATTGGCATCATTACAAGCGACTTTAGGTACCCCTTCTAGAGGAGATGCCTTGCCTTGCACTGCGATGTCGGGAGTGTGTGAAGAATTTTGGTTGTATTCGTTTCGTGGCAAGTGTCTTCATCCATAGGTGTTTTTTTTTCTCTCTCCTCTCCTCCTATTCCTTTATATATTTTTCTCTCTTTCTCCTCTTCCCTTTCGTTTTGGTTTCCTTTTGTTTCTCCCTTCCCCTTTCATCCTTTTTCATTCTTCAATTTCCTTCGCTCGTCTCTTCTTTTCGTTCTCTTTCATTATTTATTTATTTATTTATTTATTTATTTATCTATTTATTTATTTATTCTTTCATTTCATGTGACTCCACGACCGACAACTTGAAGATGTCGGTCGTGGAGTCCATGAAGGGCAGAAACACCATTGCATCGTAGTACGCCCATCTCCTTGCCAGGCTACTTGCTGATCCAGATGGCAATTTCATCCTCTTTCTCTTTTCCCTCATAAAGTTGCTTCGGAGGTGGCGCCATTTCTCCTTGCAGGCGGCTTCTGTAATAGAAGAGATCAACAAGAATTTAGCATCTTAATGAGTAGCCTCATATAGTATTATATCAGCACTGTGTCGTACTGTACAATTATAATATATATCCCGTATCTGTAATGGGAAGTATTGTAGTAAATTACAGGAATACATTTCATGGTAATGACTTTCACTATTGAACGCTTAGTTATTGTACATATGAGTGTAATTAACGATTGATATCATATTTCTTTCCAGACATGTGGTTACAGGTGAATCTTTTGCTTCACTTGGTTACCAGTTTCGTGTTGGAAAGACTACTGTGCACAGGATTGCAAAGACAACTAGCAGCATATATGGGAAACACTACAGCCACACTATATGCCAGTGCCGAATGAACACCAGTGGAAAGAAGTAGCTTGGAATTGTTTTGAAAAATGTAATATTCCTTGCTGTGTTGGGGCTATTGATGGCAAACACTGTCGGCTAAAATGTCCATCTGGATCAGGATCCCTTTTTTACAATTATAAAGGGTATCACTCTATTGTTCTCCTAGCCATTGCTGATGCCAACTGTTGTTTCACACTGATAGATGTTGGGTCATATGAAAGAAACAGTGACAGCTCAGTCTTCACTGAGTCAAATATGGGAAAGCAATTTCTCTCCAGAAATTTAAATATTTCACAATCATGTGAAATACCAAATATTACAACCAAAATACCTTTCTTTCTAGTTTGGGACGAAGCATTTCCTTTAAAATCTAATTAGATGAGGCCTTACCCTAGAAAGGACTTGGATTATTCCAAGAAGATTTATAACTATCGGATCAGCAGAGCTAGGAGAACAGTAGAGTGCACCTTCGGAATGCTAGCTAAAACATTTGGTGTACTTCAGACATCAATGGAGACCAGTGTTGAAGTAGCAGAAGCACTGGTGAAGAGCATCTGTGTACTTCATAACTTCATTCAACGTGAAAACAATTTTAGCTACTTGCCAAATGATGATGATC
>BOPN01003336.1:73044-75544 GCA_017312705.2 Penaeus japonicus | reverse complement strand
CCTGACACTTTGATTATCTTCTTAATCGACTGTTCCTCTTTTTGTGTGTGCCTGTGTGTGTGTTTGTCTGTTTTTTTTTGTTTTTGTTTCTTGTGTGTGTGCGTTTGTGTGTCTGTGCATGCGTGTTTGTATGTGTGTGGTGTTTGTGTATGTGAGATGTTTGTGTATGTGTGGTGTTTGTGTATGTGTGTCATTTAGTGACATGATCGTAAACATAATGAACTAAATCTTATTTTCCATTGCACAATATCATAATTACGCTAAGTACTCCCGATGCACCACTTTAAGTTATAAGCTCAAACTTAAAAATAAATCCCCCAGTGTATCAATTTCCCTTTAATGACACATCGCCAATGATCGTCTTCGAATCAGGATCTTAACTCAAGCTGTATCACTTTACACGTGGCTTGGCGATGCATCTGAAGGACTCTGTTGCGAAATGCACTTCCCCGAACACGTTGCTTTGCCAAGGGATGAGTTACGTGTTTTATATTATATTTCTTTCTTTTTCTTCTTCTTCTTCTTCTCGGGGGAGAGAAAGAATAATCGGAAGAGAAGGAGGGAGTAGGAGGAAAGGGTGAAGGAGAAGGAGAAGAGTGAGAAGATGAAGGAAATGGAAGAGTGTAAGGAGGAGGAGGAGGAGGAGGAGGGAGGTGATGAAAGAAAATGAGAAGAGGGAGAAGGAAAAGGAACACAAGACAAAAAAAAAAAAAAAAAAGAAATGAAAATGAAAATGAAAAAAAAAAAGAGAATAACAAAGAAGGAGAAAAGGATGATCCCGCAGAAGAAGGAAATTTGAATAGTAATGAGAGAAGGAGAAAGAAAAACCGAAAAATATTCTTCCGAACTTTTCAAATTTCCCGCCACACTTCCGCGCGTGACAACTCTTGAAGGTAAAATCCCGTCCAGGTGTTTCCGCATCACACATGCCAGGCAGACGCCGCGACGCCAATGAAACCGGCGCTTAGTGGACTCATGTGTGAACTGAGTTGCCATTACAGTCCCGTTTTCCTCTTAAAGCTATGCGAGATTACTTTCTCTCAAGGATAAACATAAGTTGTGTTGTTATATACAATCGCGATCTCGTCTCATCTCAAAATATCAAGAAAATCGAGGATTCGTAGTCTTTTTTTAAAGTTATACCTAAAGATGTAAGTTCCAAATCAACAGAAAACGATGTCCAGGAGGTGCCCTTACAATGTCCACGTGGACACTGGAGAACCGTTTGACAGCTGTTGCCAGACCTTTAAATCAGGGCCGTTATTGTCACCGTAGTCTTGACCGCTCGGATGCATTGTGACCGCCGGTTGCCCAGTCTCTGAGATCTTTCTTCTGCTGCAGACTGTTTTTTTTTTTTTTTTTTTTTTTTTTTTTTTTTTTTTTGGGGGGGGGGGGGGTTGTCTTTCTTTACTTTTTGTTTTAACCTTCTAGTTCTCTCTCCCTCTCTTCTTCCACTAACTCGTAAAATATCCCTCGTGTGTTTGTTTTTTCTCCCTCCTCTCTCTCGCCTTTTTCCAACCCTACTATCCTCCCTATTACGATTTTTCCCCTCTATAATCATTAATATTATAATCCTCATCAATTATATTTCCCCTTCCTCCGTTGACGCAGATTCCACCATCTTCAAAAATATTTTACCCTCGAACTTTGAAGCAGAGAAAAAAAGTAAAAATAAAAACAGGAAAGATATACGATCTGCTTTCGAAATAAGCGCTTTAACCTTGATGTTTACATAACAGGTATCAATATCGCATCATACATCTCTCTAGGATGACACTTCAAAGGGCGCTGATGACACCGGGTATTTCATTTTTCATAATCTCTACGTCTGTTCATTCTTCATTTTTTCCTCTTCTTTCTTTTTTTCATTTTTTTCACTTTTCATTATCTCCACGTCTTTTTCATTCTTCATTTTTTCCTCTTTCTTTCCCTTCTTTAATTTTTTTCATTTTTTAATTTTTCATTATCTCCCACGTTTTTTTTTTCATTCTTCATCTTTCCTCTTTCTTTCCCTTTTTTCATTTTTTTCATTTTTCATTATCTCCACGTCTTTTCATACTTCATTTTTCTTTAATTTCTTTCCCTTTTCCAGTTTTCCTTTTTCCTCTTTTTTTCTTTTCATATTCTTTTTTTTCTTCCCGTCTCGTAGATTAAACTTGTTTTGACGTGGCCGCTGTCATATATCTTCGTCTTCTGCGAGTGGATGTTGGTGTATCATTTTTATTCCTACTTTTGTCTGAGGGGGCGTGACGCAGCGTGTACGAAATATGCTCTAAGAAGGGAAGGAGTGAGAGAGATGGAGAGATGGAGAGAGAGAGAGAGAGAGAGAGAGAGAGAGAGAGAGAGAGAGAGAGAGAGAGAGAGAGAGAAAACGAGAGAGAGAAAGAGAGAGAGAGAGAATCCCACAGCATCCGGGCACGTGGGACAAGTCCTTTAAATTTCCCAGGGGCGGTGGGATGCAGCAGACGGGGAGGAAGGAGGGAGGAGAAACAGCTTAGGG
>BOPN01003336.1:48044-55544 GCA_017312705.2 Penaeus japonicus | reverse complement strand
ACTAAGATGTCACTGACACCAAGATGTCACTTACACTAAGATGTCACATACGCTAAGATGTCACTTCATCATCATACAAAAAATCTCTAGGCAAATTAACGCATAATCAAACGAATGATTATATAACATAAAACACCCTAATGAGAACATCACGTAACATACATTGCATCTATTATTAGGAGGAATTCAGATTGCAATATCTGGACACCGCATCAATATCATCTCTCTCTCTCTCTCTCTCTCTCTCTCTCTCTCTCTCTCTCTCTCTCTCTCTCTCTCTCTTTATTCATCTTCTATCGCTCTCACTCTCTCTCTCTCTCTCTCTCTCTCTCTCTCTCTCTCTCTCTCTCTCTCTCTCTCTCTCTCTCTTTATTCATCTTCTATCGCTCTCACTCTCTCTCTCTCTCTCTTTATTCATCTGCTTCTTCTTACTTCTTTCTTCACTTTCTTTCTCTTTATTCATCTTCTATATTCTCATTTATCTTCTATATCGCTCTATATATTTATCCTTCTCTCTCTCTCTCTCTATCTATATTTTCTCTCTCTCGTAATCTCTCTCTCTCTCTCTCTCTCTCTCTCTCTCTCTCTCTCTCTCTCTCTCTCTCTCTCTCTCTCTCTCTCTCTCTCTCTCTCTCTCTCTCTCTCTCTCTCTCTCTAGGCTTCCGATCTGCTGTGAACAATCGCTTCAGTCTCGAACAATCCGCTATATGGCCTCTAAACTAAGTTCCTTTGAACTTCCTCTCTCTCCTCTTGTGCAAGGACGCACGCACACACGCGGACACGCATACACACATACAAACAAACAAAGCACACACACAAACCGAACACATCCACAAGCACACAAGGCACGCGCGGCGGTCGTAATACATCAGCCCAAAGGTGTTTCCTAACTCGCCTCGTTGAAGCACTCGGCCCAAACTGCTGCTTGATGAATGGCCCCGCGCGCGACGTCAGGTCACTCCGCCGCCCGCCCAAATGACGTCGGACAATTCTCTGGACAAATGGGCGCTTCCAGGTCACCCTTCCGCCGAACACCTCCCTCGGCACTCGACGCGTGGGGCCATTGCATTGCATTTTCGACGCCGCTCGCTGGACAACGTTTCATTCGCCTTCAATCTCAATCTCAATCTCAATCTCTCTCTCTCAATCTCTCTCTCTCTCTCTCTCTCTCTCATTCACCTCGAAAATAACACCAAGACATCGACCATCACACCATAAAATAACAGCATCACTATAAGTCGGTTCATCACTCTATTATGATGACCTCCGTTGTTATGGTGACTGACTTTCTAACACGGGAACGCCTGGTATGCAGAGGCGCCTGTAGCGTGTGGTCTGTTTATTGCATTTTCTTTTTATCTTTTTCTTCCAATCTTGTTTTACTGATATACATTGTTGGTTGGGGGTTTTATTTTGTTTTATTGTATCTATATTTTTTGTACGTTTTTATTTTTTTTCTCGTTTTTTTTTTTAATCATTCGTTCATTTTTCTTCTTTATGTTTTTTTTTTCTTAATCTTTTTTTGTTTTCCTTTCTGCCTCTTCTTCCTTTTTGTCTCTTCTCATTCTAATTTTATTTCCTCTCATCTTTCTCCTAATTTCAAATCTAATTTCTATTGACTCTTTTTATTCAGATTTTCCCCTCCCGCATTTTTTATAACATCGTATCCCTTCATTCTTCACTAACTGCAACTTTCTCTCCCTCGTCCTCACCCTTCGCACCTGCCTCCCTTCTGTCTCTCTGTTTCTCGTTACTTCCTCTTTCTCTCCCCTCTACACCCTCCTCCCCCTGTTTCCTCTTTTCCTTCCCCCTCTTCTGTTTGTTTTCGTTCTGACGGGGAACCTGAATTTTCCTCTGAGTCTCTCTCTCTCTCTCTCTCTCTCTCTCTCTCTCTCTCTCTCTCTCTCTCTCTCTCTCTCTCTCTCTCTCTCTCTCTNCACACACACACACACACACACACACACACACACACACACACACACACACACACACACACACACACACACACACACACGTCGTCAAGAAGGCGTCAGTTGACAGGTGAGTCATTAAGGTTCGAAAGCCATGCGGAAGAAGAGGCACTGATGCTGTTGGAGCGACGAGAGAGGAGGAAGAAGAGCGAGGGGGATGAACGGAGGAGGAGGGAGGGAGAGAGGAAGAGAGAGAGATAGGGAGGAGAATGGGGAAGGATGCGAATAGAAAGAGTCTTGGGAGAGGGAGAGGGAGAGGAAGGGAGGGAATGAGGAATACAGAGAGAGAAGGGAGGAGGGAGGAACTGAGGAGGAGAGGGAAGGGATGAAGGAAGGAGGGGAGAAGGAGAGAAAGGGAGAGAAAAAGAGAGAAACAGAAACAAACAGAAACAAACAAACAAGACAAGACAAGACAGTCAACACAAACCAACGAAGAGAAAAAAACAACAACAACAAAAGATAAAGTGACAAAAAAAAATAGAACAAAACAAAAAACAAACACAAGAACAAAGAAAAGAAAGAACAGACCCGAGACAAAGACGATAAACACGAAGCATCGAACGGATAGTCATGTTTGCACAGTATCTTCCTTGGCGACTCACAATGGCCCCACAGACACAGACGCCGATGGAGAGGAAGCGAGCCGACTAGAGAGGACTTTTGCAACCTGATCAACGTGACGATTGCAAACATGAGGTGTGGGGCGGGTGGGGGGAGGGGAAGGTGAGGGGAGGGGAGGGAAAGTGGAAGGGTGGGGGGAGGGTGGGGGAGAGGATGGAGGGGTGGGGGAGGAGGGTAGAAGGGAGGGGTAATTGAAGAAGGTGGAAGTAGGAGAGGGGAGGGATAAGTGGAGGTGGATGGGGGTATTGGGGGAAAGTAGGGAGGGAAGGAGGGAGGGAGGGAGGGAGGATGAAAAGGAAGGAAGGCGGAAGAGAGGAAGTGAGAGAGAAAGAGGAAAGAGGGAGGGCTGAGGAGGCGAGGGAGAGAAAGCGAGAGAGAGAGAAAGAGAGAGAGAGAGAGAGAGAGAGAGAGAGAGAGAGAGAGAGAGAGAGAGAGAGAGAGAGAGAGAGAGAGAGAGAGAGAGAGAAATAAAGAGAGAGAGAGAAAGAAATAAAGAGAGAGAGAGAAAGATAGAAATAGAGAGAAAAAGAAAGAGAGAAAGAAAAATATTTGACAGCTAATACACAAACTAAATTCACAGCAAAGAAATTAGTCCACAGAGGCAGGAGTGCAACAGACAAGGGCAAAGTTCTCGTACGTGAGAATGCTACTTTCATTCCTTATATCATTTCACATGAAATTTATGAGGTTTGCGGATAAAAGGCGGTTTAATAAAGACGTCAAGTGAATATTGAATATATTCACATTCCATATTTGAAATGCTTCTTGAATGTTATCAGGACATGGCATTTATACCCTACTGTCACTAGACATTACACTAAGATGTCACTGACACCAAGATGTCACTTACACTAAGATGTCACATACGCTAAGATGTCACTTCATCATCATACAAAAAATCTCTAGGCAAATTAACGCATAATCAAACGAATGATTATATAACATAAAACACCCTAATGAGAACATCACGTAACATACATTGCATCTATTATTAGGAGGAATTCAGATTGCAATATCTGGACACCGCATCAATATCATCTCTCTCTCTCTCTCTCTCTCTCTCTCTCTCTCTCTCTCTCTCTCTCTCTCTCTCTCTCTTTATTCATCTTCTATATCTCTCTATTTATCTTCTATATCGCTCTATATATTTATCCTTCTCTCTCTCTCTCTCTATCTATATTTTCTCTCTCTCTCTCTCTCTCTCTCTCTCTCTCTCTCTCTCTCTCTCTCTCTCTCTCTCTCTCTCTCTCTCTCTCTCTCTTTATTCATCTTCTATCGCTCTCACTCTCTCTCTCTCTCTCTTTATTCATCTTCTATCTCTCTCACTCTCTCTCTCTCTCTCTTTATTCATCTTCTATATCTCTCTATTTATCTTCTATATCGCTCTATATATTTATCCTTCTCTCTCTCTCTCTCTATCTATATTTTCTCTCTCTCGTAATCTCTCTCTCTCTCTCTCTCTCTCTCTCTCTCTCTCTCTCTCTCTCTCTCTCTCTCTCTCTCTCTCTCTCTCTCTCTCTCTCTCTCTCTCTCTCTCTCTCTCTCTCTCTCTCTCTCTCTCTCTCTCCCTCTCTCTCTCCCTCTCTCTCTATTTATCTCCTATATCGCTCTATATATTTATCTTTCTCTTTATATATATATTTTCTCTCTCTCTTAATCTCAATCTCTCTCCCTCCCTCCCTCTCCCACTCTCTCTCTCTCTCTCTCTCTCTCTCTCTCTCTCTCTCTCTCTATCTCTCTCTATTTATCTCCTATATCGCACTATATATTTATCTTTCTCTCTCTATCTATATTTTCTCTCTCTCTTAATCTCAATCTCTCTCCCTCCCTCCCTCTCCCACTCTCTCTCTCTCTCTCTCTCTCTCTCTCTCTCTCTCTCTCTCTCTCTCTCTCTCTCTTCATCTTCTATCTCTCTCTATTTATCTCCTATATCGCACTATATATTTATCTTTCTCTCTCTATCTATATTTTCTCTCTCTCTTAATCTCAATCTCTCTCTCTCTCTCTCTCTCTCTCTCTCTCTCTCTCTCTCTCTCTCTCTCTCTCTCTCTCTCTCTCTCTCTCTCTCTCTCTCTCTCTCTCTCTCTCTCTCTCTCTCTCTCTCATTCACCTCGAAAATAACACCAAGACATCGACCATCACACCATAAAATAACAGCATCACTATAAGTCGGTTCATCACTCTATTATGATGACCTCCGTTGTTATGGTGACTGACTTTCTAACACGGGAACGCCTGGTATGCAGAGGCGCCTGTAGCGTGTGGTCTGTTTATTGCATTTTCTTTTTATCTTTTTCTTCCAATCTTGTTTTACTGATATACATTGTTGGTTGGGGGTTTTATTTTGTTTTATTGTATCTATATTTTTTGTACGTTTTTATTTTTTTTCTCGTTTTTTTTTTTAATCATTCGTTCATTTTTCTTCTTTATGTTTTTTTTTTCTTAATCTTTTTTTGTTTTCCTTTCTGCCTCTTCTTCCTTTTTGTCTCTTCTCATTCTAATTTTATTTCCTCTCATCTTTCTCCTAATTTCAAATCTAATTTCTATTGACTCTTTTTATTCAGATTTTCCCCTCCCGCATTTTTTATAACATCGTATCCCTTCATTCTTCACTAACTGCAACTTTCTCTCCCTCGTCCTCACCCTTCGCACCTGCCTCCCTTCTGTCTCTCTGTTTCTCGTTACTTCCTCTTTCTCTCCCCTCTACACCCTCCTCCCCCTGTTTCCTCTTTTCCTTCCCCCTCTTCTGTTTGTTTTCGTTCTGACGGGGAACCTGAATTTTCCTCTGAGTCTCTCTCTCTCTCTCTCTCTCTCTCTCTCTCTCTCTCTCTCTCTCTCTCTCTCTCTCTCTCTCTCTCTCTCTCTCTCTCTCTCTCTCTCTCTCTCTCTCTCTCTCTCTCTCTCTCTCTCTCTCTCTCTCTTTCTCTCTCTCTTTCTCTCTTTCTCTCTCAGTCTCTCTCTCTCTCTCTCTCTTTCTTTCTCTCTCTCTCTCTCTCTCTCTCTCTCTCTCTCTCTCTCTCTCTCTCTCTCTCTCTCTCTCTCTCTCTCTCTCTCTCTCTCTCTTCTATTTTCCTTCTGAGTGTTTTCCTCTTGTTTATCCCTCCTGTTTGGCAATGATGGGAGTTGGTGGTTTTCTCTTTCTGTCCCTGTTTCTCTGTCTGTCTATCTGTCTCTCTCTCTCACTTACTCTCTCTTTCTCTCTTTCTCTCTTTCTCTCTCAGTCTCTATCTCTCTATCTCTCTATCTCTCTATCCCTATCTCCTTCTTTACTTTCTAACTTACCCTTCACGGTCTAAATTGTATTCAAATTTATCTATCAATAATCTTAATGTCTTTACAAACTAACCGATCATTGCCGTGAAACATGAGACATCGTTTCTTTCCTTTTTTTCAAGACAGTGAAAGTCTGGGAATTCCCCCTCTCCCTCCCTCCCTCCCTCCCTCCCTTCCTCCCCTCTCCATCCTTCCCCCTTCTCCCTCCTTCTCGCCTCCCCTCTCCCTCCTTCCCCCCTTCTCCCTCCTTCTCGCCTCCCCTCTCCCTCCTTCCCCCTTCTCGCTCCTTCTCGCCTCCCCTCTCCCTCCTTCCCCCCTTCTCCCTCCTTCTCGCATCCTCCTTCCTGTTGTCTGTCTCCCTCCTTCCCCCTTCTCCCTCCTTCTCGCCTCCTTCTTCCTGCTGTCTGTATTTTTTTGTTTGTTTGTGTTTTTGTTTAGTAGTTTGTGAGTGGATTGAAACACTGGGGTGGAAAGGTAGAAGAAGAAGAAGAAGGAGGAGAAGGAGGAGGAGGAGGAGGAAAGAGGGGGGCGGGATGAATGAAGGATGAAGAAGGGAAAAAAAGGATTAGTAAAAAGAAGTACCGGTGTAGAAGGCAATATATCAAAAACAAGAAGAAAGAGAGACAGGATGATGAAGAATAGGAGGATAGAGAAGAAGTAAATAATGAGAAGAAGAAGATGAAGTATGAAGAGAAGGAGGAGAAAGATGAAGAAGAGGACGAGGAAGTGGAGAAAGAGGTAAAGGAAGAGAAGGCGTAGATGAAGGAAGAATATCAAAGAACATACCAAGAAATGAAAGGTAGTTCTAAAGAAAATGAAAAAGAAGGAGAAAATGAAGAAAAATATGATAGAGAAGAAGAAAATATGATAAGGAAGAAAAAAAAAAGAAAAAAGAAAAATAGAAAAAGTGGAAGAAAAGAGCAGAAGGAGGAGGAGAAGAAAAAGAAGACGACGATAAGTAGGGGAAGGAGGAGGAGGAAGATGAAGAGGAGAAGGAGGAGAAGGAAGAAAAGAAGGAGGAGGAAAAGGGGAAGAAGAAGAGAAGTAGTGGAGAAGGAGAAAAAAAAGAAAAGTAGTGGAGGAGGAGATGAAGAGAAGTAGTGAAGGAGGAGGAGGAAAAGGAGAAAAAGAAGAGAAGTAGTGGAGGAGGAGGAGGAGGAGAAGGAGGAGGAGGAGGAGGGCCGAGAGACGCATGACCCCGTTCCCTCGCCGCCAGTGACCCGGTGCCGAGAGTCCCGCGGGCAAACGCTGTATTCACTGGGCCATGCGCTCGGAGAGGGGAGGAGGGGCGGGGGAGGGAGGGGGAGGAGAGGGAGGGGGAGGGAGAGGGAGGAGGAGGGGGAAGAGAGGCGGGGGGAGGAGAGGGAGGGGGAGGGAGGGGTGAGGAGGGGCAGGGGGAGGGAGAGGGAGGAGGAGGGGCGGGAGGGAGGGGGAGGAGAGGGAGGGGTGAGGAGGGGGGTGGGGAGGGAGGGAGGGGGAGGAGAGGGAGGGGGTGAGGAGGGGGAGTGAGGGGGAGGAGGGGGAGGAGGGGCGGGGGGAGGGAGGGGCGGGAGGGGCGGGGGGAGGAGAGGCAGGGGGAGGCAGGGGGAGGGAGGGGGAGGTGGGAATTCTTTATCATTATCATTACCATGGTTAT
>BOPN01003336.1:17500-20000 GCA_017312705.2 Penaeus japonicus | reverse complement strand
AATGATGATAATAAGGATAATGATAGTAATATTGACCATAATAACGACAATAATGATGATAATGATAAAAATTATGATAATAATGATAATGATAAGGATTACCATGATAGTAATAACAATAACGATATTAATGATTATGATGATGACGATAATAATGATATTAATGATAAAGATAATAATGTTAATAATATCAATAATAATAATGACAATAATAACAAAAATAACAGTACCAATAATGATAATAGCAACAACATAAATGATAATCACAATGATATCATCCACAATAATAAAATATAAAAAAGAAATAGATTTCCCTCAGAACATAATTACGTCACAGGTATTTGCGCCTAGGATACTTGTATCATCTTACCTACGACCTCAAAATAGACACACTTCTTAAGAAAGAGAGAAAAAAAAAAAAAAACGATGCTTAAACTATGTCAAAGAATCACCCCTCCCCTCCCCCCTCCCCCGTCCCCCCACCCGATACCAAGAAAGAAATGGACATAATACACGAAAAAAAAAAAAAATACGAGGAAAACTTGCAAGCATGAGCTAATTAAGCTGTACACTGTGCTTGCAAGGGGAGCCTGTGAGAGTCTTCTGCCTACTACAGTTAGAATGCTGAGATGCAAGCATGCACACTACTGCGTTATATCTGAAGGTTTGTGTTCATACTTGGGTGTGTGATGAGGAAATGTTTTAGGGATATGCGGTGTCTGGATGTGTGTGTGTGTGTGTATGTTTTAATGTGTGTATTAAAGCGTGTATTTTTGTATGTTTATTGTGTGTCTGAATGTGTGTATGTTTGTATGTTTATTGCGTGTCTAGATGTGTGTATGTTTGTATGTTTTAATGTGTGTATGGATGTGTGTGTGTTTGAATGTTTTAATGTGTGTATGGATGTGTGTATGATTGTATGTTTTGATGTGTGTATGGAAGCTTGTAGGTTTGTATGTTTGATGTGTGTATGGAAGCGTGTATGTAGGGAAATTTGTATATAAACACACGCATACACAGAAACACGTGAAAACACACACGCGCGCGCACGCGCTCTCAAACACACACACGCACGCATAAACAAACAAATACACACATCAAACATGCACACATAACACGCACATACACACGCAAGACACGAACAAACAAACACACACACACGCACGCGAATAAACAAACAAACACACACACACACACGCACGCGAATAAACAAACACACACACACACACACACACACGAAGAAAAAACAAGCACACTCGCGAAAAAAAACACACACGCGCGTCTACGCATGCGCCCCGACGCGACGCGGCGCCTCCAATACCCAGATGGCGCCCAGCACACACACCTACCGTAGCCTAATGACGCCACGGGAGACCACAACCCCCACTCAAGACAGTACCTGCGCCCCCCCCCCCTCCTTCTGCCCCCCGCACGGCTGCCCTCCTTGTCCCAGCTGGGTAGCGGAGGAGGAGGAGGAGGAGGCAGGCCACAACGGCAGGCCAGCGGGGGGGGTGCGGGGTAGGGTGCAGGCCATGAGACGTGGGCTCGAAATAGGCCGTGACTCAAAAACAATAAAGTGGGAAGGAGGAGTGGGGTGGGGGGAAGGAGGGAGGAGGGAGGGAGCGAGAAACTGAGAGAGAGAGGGAGAGGGAGAGGGAGAGGGAGAGGGAGAGAGAGAGAGAGAGAGAGAGAGAGAGAGAGAGAGAGAGAGAGAGAGAGAGAGAGAGAGAGAGGAGAGAGAGAGAGAGGGAGAGAGAGAGAGAGAGAGAGAGAGAGAGAGAGAGAGAGAAAGGAGAGAGAGAGAGAGAGAGAGAGATAGATAGATAGATAAATAGAGAGAGAGAGAGAGAGAGAGAGAGAGAGAGAGAGAGAGAGAGAGAGAGAGAGAGAGAGAGAGAGAGAGAGAGAGAGAGAGAGAGAGAGAGAGAGAGAGAGAGAGAGAGAGAGAGAGAGAGAGAGAGACAGAGAGAGGCAGAGATAGATAGATAGATAGATAAATAGAGAGAGAGAGAGAGAGAGAGAGAGAGAGAGAGAGAGAGAGAGAGAGAGAGAGAGAGAGAGAGACGGAGAGAGGAAACAAGACCAAAGAGAAAAGGAAAGAGAAAGTCGGGTAGAAGATGCGAACAAAGAAAAAAATGATGCATTTATAGATAAACAAATCAACAAAGACAGAGGAGAGAGAGAGAGAGAGAGAGAGAGAGAGAGAGAGAGAGAGAGAGAGAGAGAGAGAGAGAGAGAGAAAGAAAGAGAGAGAGAATTAGGAGACGAGAGAGAGAGAGAACTTAGGCATTTTTTCTTCCTCAGCCGCCTCTGCCACGTCTCATAGCAACACATCAGGACGGGACGAGGCGAGGAATCTTGCTCGTTTTCTTTACGGCTTCAAAGTCTTTTAGTTAGTTTTTCTTCGTGATTAGAACTTTCGATTACTTTTCTTTGTTGATCGATACGTAACGATCAGACAATGAGAAATTACGTAAATGTGAATATATTACAGCCAGGA
>BOPN01003336.1:0-5000 GCA_017312705.2 Penaeus japonicus | reverse complement strand
GAGGAAGTCAGATGCATGAAAATAGCACGAGAGAGAGAGAGAGAGAGAGAGAGAGAGAGAGAGAGAGAGAGAGAGAGAGAGATAGAGAGAGAGAGAGAGAGATGAATAGAAAGATAGATAGAAAGATAGATAGATAGATAGATAGATAGATAGATAGATAGATAGAGAGAGAGAGAGAAGGCGAGAGAGAAAAAGAAAGAAAGAAAGAGAGAGATTGCACTGACGGAAGTATCAGAACACGAGACGTTGTGCAACATGAATAAACATCCACATTGCCTGCTAACAGATGGCTTAACGAGGATGATGACGCAACTTTGTACTCTTTACTTATCTGAATTGTGCGTGAATGTACATTTACTTCACCGCCATATTTCTTTATTATTATGAATATATATCATTCATAATATCTTTTAAACCTTGATCTATAAATGTTGAAAGTACAAGGCAGACATACAGGGGATTTTTTTTCCAGGCATCGTTTCGCATAGTGCAGATTGCGTAATTATATTAGTATATTATAGGTATTATACGCAAAGATAGGAGAGTATATGATGTGTGGGATTACATTTGTATATTATTTAATTATTGTTGATAAAACCAATTAATATTAAGGAATGTGTTAAAATAAATGAATTGAACAAGTACTATTATAACTATCATTAGTATAATCATTATTATTGCTATCACTATTATTGACTTATTAATAATTTACTAAATTACGTATATATTATTATAATTATCGTTATTAATTTTCAGTTAATTGTTCTTAATTCTGATAAAAAGCATTGTCATGGGATTGGGAATAATATACATGTATAAATTAATTATAAAATATATTTGAATCATATAATATATATGTATATACAGGAATCACATTGGTAAAACATCTGATAGGAACATAGAAAATACATACAGCTATATACACAGATCATGTTTAAAGCTTAACACAATGATATGATTCCATTTGTACAATGATTGACGTGAATTAAAGTCAACAGAAGACAAAAAAAAAAACACTCGGTTTAGGACTATCTTTGGCACTTGGAAGTGAGACAGAGAAAAATAAATAAATAAATAGAACTCACTAAGTCGTCAACACTCCACCTGGACTCAGCGTGGAGACATAATATAATAGACCGTTAGCCGGGGGGTGGGGGTGGGGGGAGGTCTAGGAGATGGGGGGAGGGGAGGAAGATCTGCCTCTAATCTTGACTGGATGAATGACATGCTTGGGAAAATGAGTGCAATGATGATTTTTGGGGGGGGGGGGGGGAAGGGGTAGGAGGAGGTTGTAGGAGGAGGGAAGGAAGAGAAATAGGGAGGGAGGGAGGAAGAAAGTAAGGGAGGAGAAGCAAAGATTGACGGAAGGGGGAAGGAGGAAGGGAGGAGAAAAAAAAAGAAAAAAAACACCCCTACTCCCCCATCTTCATCTATCAAAAAAAAAAAAAAAAAAAAAAAAAAAAAAACACCGTGCTTGCAAGTCTGCTCGTTCTGCCGACGCTGGCGAGCCTGCAACAAGCACGACACACACACAGACACTCCCTTATGGCACGCACTTCACTCGCGGATCACACTACTGTCCCCGCCCGCGCCTGCTGTCCTTGGGCGTGGGCGGGGGTCGTCCACCGTAGCACTGACTGACACCGGTAACTCTGACGAGGACGACCACCTTCAACGACGACTGCAACTCTGCAGGGCTGACCTGAGATCCTGGCTTGACCTCTTCTGACCTGGCTGGCTCCTCTTGCTCTGACCAGGTGACGTCAGGTGAGCTTCAGTCGGCCTCGCTTGACCTCTCACCAAAGGTGGAGGGGCGATCGCTCGGAACACTGGACATCTGACTTCCTACTTGAAGACGACCTCGGCGCCTCACTTCTTGTTCTTCTGGAGCTTTCTGGCCTTGAGGACGAGTGTGTGCAGCGCCGCCATGGCTTCGTCGAGGCCCTCCCCGGTGACGGCGCAGGCGGGCGCCACGGCCCAGGGCTGGCACTCGGGCAGGTCGGGCAGCCCCAGGGCCTTGGCCAGGTGCTGGGGGTCCCTGGCGCCGGGCAGGTCCTGCTTGTTGGCCAGCACCAGCAGGGGCGGCCGGGGGCGGTTGTGGGCCACGCACTCGGCCACCTGCTGCTTGCTCAGCCGCTGCAGCTCCACGCGCGCCTCCTCCACGCGCTCGGCGCTGCTGCTGGAGTCCACCACGAAGACCAGGGCGTCCGTGGCCCTGGTGTACGAGCGCCACAGGGGCCGCACGCGCTCGGCGCCGCCCACGTCCCACACCAGCCAGTGGGCGCCGCCGGACTTCACCTTCTCGCAGTTGAAGCCCACGGTGGGCACGGCGTTCACATACTGTCCGTACTTCAGCCTGAATAAGGCTGTCGTTTTGCCGGAGGAATCCAAGCCCACGAGGACGACATGGGCGGGAGCAGTCACCAGGGCTACGAGGCCCAGCATCAGAGACTGGGCGGCCTCAACTACACGCCCCATACCCATTTTTATCAATGTGGGCCTATTTTCAGTACACGTGGATTCAGAATATTTTTCTCACTGTAACACACAACGCTTTCGATGACCGTAAAAGGTATCCACAGTCTATACACCAAGAGGTTATTCACGTAAGCAAATTGAGATCAGAATGTTTGGCTCCAAGAGGATAGTCTCTGATAAGCCTGGAGTTGAGATGCGTTATACTTCCACTCCCTCGTTTGCTTGTGAACTGACTGCTGTGAGGTCCATTTTCTATTTATGTACACAGCCGTGAATGTGGCGAGTTGCCATTTAGCCATAATGAATTCAACGGTACGTTCTACTCGTTTTATTTTTCCAAACACTGATATAACATAGTTTTGATACAATTAATATTTAGAATGGAAATATATGTAGTGATTAAAATCAGTCAGTAATGATTAATAAGAAAATAAAGAAAATTATTCACAAACCAAATATGTTATTCTCAATGGCCAATCAGAGAGAAGAGATCCGATGAAGTAGGCGGAGCAACAGACTCGGGAACACGGAGAATAACTTTGCCACGTGATTGTGAATTATTTATTATTTTCGAATTGAAATGTATCTTTAACAAGAGTTTATAATATGTTTTAATCCCTGAATGTGAGTGTAATGCTACAGGGTAGTTAATAATGCCACAACGTATATAAAAACATATGCTGTTGTTTTTACGAAGTATTAAATGTGAATATTGCCAATGATGGTTGTAATTTCACATAAA
Organism: Penaeus japonicus; assembly: GCA_017312705.2. Taxonomy (NCBI): domain Eukaryota; kingdom Metazoa; phylum Arthropoda; class Malacostraca; order Decapoda; family Penaeidae; genus Penaeus; species Penaeus japonicus. The sequence continues at coordinate 1,780 of BOPN01003336.1, read as the reverse complement.
CAAACACACAAACACACGTAATCATTGGTCACTTTCTATCAATGACTTTACGTAGTGCTTTTATTAATAACAATAATAATGGTTATGATACTAGGACTATTAACGATGGTAATGGTTATAGCTTTAATATTAGAACACAGATAATAATAAATGTTGACAATGATAACAGTAATAATGATAATGTCACTACTAATAATGATTGTAACGATGATTATTATATTAATGATGACGATGGTAAATAATATCAATGATGATATTTTCATAGTGAGAGTGATGATAATATTGATAATTATGATGATTATAAAAATGATAACTGTTATGGTGAGAGTGAAAATCATAATGAATATAACAGTAATGATTATAATAATAATGATAATACTAGTATTGTAATGATGTTAACCATAATGATAATGATAATAACAATAACATTATTGATAATAATAATGACAACAGTGATATTGATAATAGTAAGAAAAGAGTAATAATGATAATGTGATGATAATATTAATAATAACAATAATCATAACGATAATAATAGTGATGGTACTAATAATAATCATAAAATAATCATGACAGTAATAATAATCATAAAATAATAATGAGAATGATAATGATTAAAACAATAATGATAATAATAGTAATAATGATAACAATAATCACAATGCTAACTATGGCATTATTCACAATTATAATGAGAATAATAATCATGGTAGAAATGATATCAGCAGTAATGTGAATAAGTTGAAAATGTGCAATCTTCAGTGCATGACTTGCATTAATGAATTTAACTCAAAGCCAATGACACATTATGTAATAAAGCTATCACCAATTTTTTCTGTATATATATAAATATGTATTGTAGTTTCCCAGATGAAAACCATATCAGATTTCATATCAAAATAAGGGAATTCAGACAGTATATAATTAAAATTCATGACAGGGAAACAAATAATAATTACAAAGAAATAAAAGAGGGAGGAGGAGGAGAGAGGGGGGAGGGGGGGAGGGGGGCGGATTTACTACATAGTCCGGTCAGTGTCACGCTGTCGTAGTATGTAAATTACTTTGGTCTTTGTTACCGTAAGGAAGAATGTTGTTTATGTGCGGATTTGTGTGTTCGTATGTGCGTGTGTGATGGTTTATTTTAATGTGTGTGTCCTTAATATATCTAAACTTCGAGTATGACTATAATGTATCTAAACTTCATGTATTTAATGCATCTAAACTTCGTGTATGGTTATAATGTATCTAAACTTCATGTATATCCGTAATAGATCTTAATTTCAGAGATGTTCAAAATATGTCTAAAGTTTCGGTCCGAATCAATCTATACTGTCTTAGAAACCAATTACAGATAAAAAAAATAAAACGAAATAGGTAATCTTAAATCTTTATCAGATCTACGTCGCCGTTGCCATGACAACTTCCACAAACAAAGATAGTCCCACATAATAAACAGAAAATCCAGCTAAGACCGAGAAAAAAAAGACTATTTGCTGTAGCCTATCCCACGGCTACTATTTCTGACTTTTAGCACGTCTTCTTAGCACTTTCTTGACGGGGGGGAAGAGTGGGGGATGGGGGGGGGGGGGTTGTAGTCTCTTGTTGGCGCCGCATTCTAGTACCGTTTGGCTCCCTCGCCGCTACTGTTTAGCGCTCGAAAAATTTACGACTTTTTTTTAAGACCTCTGTTTATATCCATGTTGTCTTGAAATTTCACCTGTTTGGGCCATACACACACACACACACACACACACACACACACACACGCACACGCACA
>BOPN01003335.1:157500-160000 GCA_017312705.2 Penaeus japonicus | reverse complement strand
ACTTTGCCTTGTTTTGAGGTTAGCCCTAGCTAAGAAGGGGCTTCGCCTCCCCCCTCTGGGCCCCCCTTTTTAAGGCACTTTGTGCCACCTTGTGCTACTTCGGGGCATATTTCGTATGCTAAAGCTTAACCCAATTACCTACCTCACTTTGCCTAGTTTTGAAGTCAGCCTTTGCCAAGAGGGGGCTACGCTCACCTGTGGACCTCCCCTATTCAGGGCACTTCGTGATACTTATGATACGTAATTAGTTCTGTAGATGAAAATGCCGAGACCACAAATAACCTTCACACTGCGCCATGATGGCAGCAACTGAGTTTTCGTCCCATATATTCCTCAGGATAAGGAACTAGGACCGATAATAACGCGACCACTCAATAGAGGGCAGTCTATAAGTATACTGTAAGCAATGGGGAATATTGTGCCATCTATCGAGAGAACATAACAGCGCAAGCAGGTAATTCATTGGGGGTTTCCAGTCCACAGCTTGTCGCTAGCCTTAAATATGTAAACACGGCCATGTTTGAATTTCAGGGCGAGGATGGTGGCTTTCAGGGTATTTTGCACAAGGTATTTTGCACGAAGTGCCCTAAATAAAGGGGTGGGGGGGCCAGGGGGGGAGGCGAAGCCCTTCCTTGGCTAGGGCTTAATTCAAAACTAGGCAAAATTAGTTAGGTAATTGGATAGATTTTGCAAACGAAATATGCCCCAAAGTAGGACGGGGCAGCACGAAGTGCCTTAAAAAAAGAGACCCAGATTGCGGGGCCCAGGGGTGGAAGCGCGCATTATTTCGACTATGTATGAACAGTAGAGGTTGAGAGGAATCCATCGATACCACTTTTATGGTATTTCGTAACGCGGCGTTAACGGATTGCAATAACGAACGTTGCGTGTAACCATATATTCCCATACACGCGCGGAAAAAAGTAAAAGATTGCATTTTCTTATTTGTGGAATAGAAAGATTTCTTTGAAATTGATAACAAAGTGGTTGGAATAAAAATGAAAATTTGTGTTTTTTTCTTCATTAGCAACATTATGATAACAAAGACTAGTAAGTAATCAGTAAGAATTGTAATTATACTAATGATAACAATTAGGAACGCTAATATATACACCCTGCGATATATACACTAGCGATGCCTACTGTTTCACCCTTAAAATAATTATCTTAAGGCATTATATAGGGTAAGAATGAAGCGATCTTCCGAGCCTACAATACTCTGGAAAAGATAGACAACATTTCCATAACGTATTGTTTGTCAAGACTGGTTCTTTTTTGACGGTTAATCGCTGGACGGGGATGGGTCGGGGCGGAGGGGGGAGGGGGGGGGGGGGGGGTAGACTACGATTGTATCTCGTCAGAATATACGTAGTAGAGGTTTGTCAGCTGAGAGGTGAAGTGATCGCTTGCCGACGTTAGCCTTGTGACATGCCATTTAGTAGGCTCGTATGATGTTACTGGTCAAACACACACGATTATACACACATCCACACAGCACACGCAAACGCAATTATACACGCACACAAAGATAATGATGGTTCTACTAAAATGCATCTGATGAATACATCACATATCAACAGCTCATTTCTGTGAAGACACATCCACTTTAAAGTTTCTTGCACATCATGAATCTGTGAGGTTCATTTTCAGGCCTGTACCCCAAAACCCCGGAGTTCTTGAGACGACCGAAGAAACAACTGGGCGGGTACGTCACGCCCACAGCCAAGCCACCTCGAACCCCTCAAGGCGATGAGGACGAAGAGTGGACGCCGAAGACGGAAGATAAACGCAGGTTAGGCGGTGATTGCACGATGCGTTGTGTATGGAGAAAACGTATGCATTACTTGCTTGAAAGTTAATGGAGATGGTGGTTAGGACTAAGGGATTATGGAGGGATATGTCAAGTGATCAATTGCCAAAGCAGATTATAAGGTTTTGTTGAGAAATGTCAGACGATTAATTGCCACAGCAGATATGGAAGCAGGAGTGGAAGCGGAAGAGGTGGAGGAAGAGGCGATAACAAGAGGAAGGCAAATTGGAGTGTTCATGCTTCGCCCAGAAAGTGTGAGACCTATGCCGATTCACCGCTTAGTGTAGACCAAGCAGATATCCTATGGTTGTGGACTCTAGCAAAGTTAGTCCCAGCTCATCTTGTGTTTGGTCCCTATGAAGGTCGTGTCCTATCACGTCATCCGGAAATTGGCAGAGAATCTGGCTATGGCTGGAAGGTTAGTGTATTCCATGACGTAAATTATAGGATGGTACTGGATATTATATTGAATAACTATATTAGGAGGTGATTCTTCAGGGTTTTCCTGCAAATCATCAAAATTGTTTTGGGAAGAATCCACATTAACAATTGCACGATTATTTCTTCAACATCCTGTACTCTGTAGATTCTAGGTGTTGGCACAAGATGTACATATAATGACGCTGTGGATTGTGCAATTAGCAACTGGATGCGTTACGTGAACTGTTCAAGGACAGAAGCTGAGACCAA
>BOPN01003335.1:152500-155000 GCA_017312705.2 Penaeus japonicus | reverse complement strand
GAACACCACGGAAATTCTTATTAAAAAAAAGGTGGGGTATAGAGAATTTGAGACACATTGCTGATTACACACTAATAAATTTTCACGAGGATACCCTCTTATAAGATAATACAATATGTACATTTTGAAAAGCATGGCTGATTACACGCAAAAAAAAAAAAAAAAAAAAAAAAAAAAAAAAAAAAAAAAAAAAAAAAAAAAAAAAAAAAAAAAAAAAAAAAAAATCAATAAAGGCATAATTTAAGAGCACACCTGATGTTATCTTGAACACTGCACATTTCAACATCTTTTATGCCCGAGATTTCGTCAATAATCACCATGTTTACGTACAGCAACCTATATTCAATTTCCAAAAAAAGAATGATATATATATAATCATTTCGGGAGCAGAGCGGCAAAAACCGGGTTAACTCTGAGCTGGCCATAAAAGTACTATTGAAACAGCAACAGCAACTGCTCTATTGCCCCTGCTTCCTATATTTTTCAGGCATATTTGAGGGCCCACAGTTACGCATTACTACCATCCATATAACTGGCGACATTGTTTTATTTTCGGCTGTCGACGGTAGGTTAGCAACAGCCGATTTCAGCTGTAAAATGTTTAGCAAGACACGCCACCATCAGCAGCTACCTAGCTCCTGTTACGCCAAGACAGAGGCTTTCTATTCATTTTTCAGCTTGCCACGAATCACGGTAGAGGTCACAAACGTAACAATGGGTCGTCAAAAATGTGTGGCGAAAATTGGGCAACAGAGCAGTAGCAAATAACGGTTTCTGGTCGTTCTGTTCACTCAGGTTTGAAAGTTGGAACCAATCAACGTTCGAATCAATGGGAACATTGTAAATCTATATTTTTTTCTTTTTTTTACAAATACATGTTCATGCTTGTAAACTGATTCAAATATGAATTTAAGATTTAATTCTAGAATAACCTCCGGAGCTAACGAAGTAAAAATTGCCTTAAAATCTGTTTAGATATTAAAGTAAATCCAAGTAGATTATAAAGGTTTATAAAAAAAAATGAGCGGCGTTTAAAGTAAAAGTGGACTTGGAGGTGTTCTCAATCAACAAGGTTACTCATGATCTCAACATGCAGTGATGCCAGCTGTCTGAATTCATTTTATCAGTAATTGCTAGCTGACAATTTTTCACTATATACACTCAGTATGGGTTGATGAATTTGTCTGTATATATATCTTGAGTTGGAATTCATTCCACATACTCCAAAGAAAAGAAAAGAACCAATGTGACATTCTTACAGCCTACATCTGGCACATGCGCATTACATGCCTATTCAGTTCGGCAATTATTATTCTTGTATATATTCGCCATGATGCACTTTTCACTGATCACTAAACCTTGGAATTCATATAATCAAAAATGCATTATTCCTAAAATACTATGCATCTTTTTAGTTTCTTCTGGAAAAAAAGTATTTGAAAAGTAAGAAATGGCAACACAAGTAATGGCGGGAAACCGGAGCGAATAATGAAACGGATTTTCCCGATGATCCCCGATGATGATGGTCATCGTCATCATTATGATCATCATAATCATTATCATCATTCTTATCATTCCCCTCAACACTATCCGCATCACCATCATCGTAATCATAAATATCATCATAATCACTATTACCATCACCATCATCATCTCATCATCACCATCATTCATCATGGATCAGGTTAATGTTTAGGAAAGTTTAAAGTATTAGTCGATGATATAGGAAATCATGAAATGCGAAGATAGATTATGATAGATCCATAATTAATGTTGTAACTGGAACAAGAGAGAACGAGGGGTCACTGTTCAATCTTACGGAACAAAATATTTTCTGTGAGGGAAGATTTGCATTTAGAATTGTGCATGTATGTATGTACTGTGTGGCTGCATGCGTCTGTGTGTGTTTACCTTTGTGAGCACATACATGTCTGTATACTTACGTACGTCTAGGTATGCGTATATATGTACGTGTAAGCGCGTGTGTGCACGTACATTGGTCAGGTCTAGATTACTTATAACTTTAAATCTGCCAACACACCTGTGTAACTTTACATGTTCTATGTTAACAACTTTATTACTTGTTTCTCATTGAAGATATGGGGTTTAAAAGAAAATTCAGATCATGGTATTAGCTAGATATTTAATGGAAAACTTGTAATGATTTTCTTTTCCAAATACTTATTTTTTAGTTATATATATATATATATTTTTTAACAAACTGTGTTATTTTCGAGGTAGCTGTGTTTATATTCATGAACGCATTCTTGAATTTAGAAATTTGAACATGCTCTCTTGAAGGAAAATAAAAATTCGAATTCAGTTTAATCCTAACACAACTGTTAATCACTCATTATTATATAATATGTTTATCTGAAGATAATACCGCATTCTTTTCAATATCCAAAATTCATATTTTAATACATATTTTGTCTGGAAAACTATCTTTGACTCGAAAAGCAGAGGTTTTTCAACTCATGTATACATAAATTAACACATG
>BOPN01003335.1:137500-142500 GCA_017312705.2 Penaeus japonicus | reverse complement strand
GATTCTCGAAAGTAAAGTGAGAGAAGTAGGATAGTAGCAGGCTATCTAAAATGAAGAATTAGTAAGAGGCTATAAAAAAAAGGGGGGGGGGGCGTAACCCCTTGCTGGCCATCAATTGATTTTCGTTGTGATAGTGCCTTTTGAGACTTTTTCCGTTCGTCTTTTGGAGGTCGGTAAAGCCCGCCGTTGGGGGGGTGAAGGGGTAGGCCAGGTATTACTTTTTTCACGAACAAGTCCGTTGGTTAGAAATAATTATGCAGTTTTAAACGCGTAAGTAGAATATTATTTTGCATTGATTAATATAATTTTCATTAGTATTATTAATATCATTTTATTAATGCTAATTTTTCTTTTTATTCTATTCATTCATTTACTTTTTTGCATATATACATATATATATATTTTTTCATATATACACACATACTCATATACAGTGCACATACACACACACACACACACACACACACACACATAAATACATATATATATATATATATATATATATATATATATATATATATATATATATATATTATATATATATATATGTATATTTGTATACTGTCACAGGTCCGTTTACTCCGTGGAGAGAGAGGATCAGTGCAGCCAGGTCAATCAGAAAAAGCACCAGAACAGAACATGCGGTTTATTACCGGAATAGACATAATACAGGACACGACATCACAAAAGAGTACATAGGCACAAGTAACATTACCAGGGCAGGAAAAGGTGAGGAAGACGAGGTCGCATGGTGGAGAGGAGACGGCTGGTACACGGAAACAGGAGCGTAGGATTAACTGGGTCAACTAACAAATATATATACTGGAACTCCCACCGAAGTGGAAGGGGACAGTTAAGTTAGACGAAGAGTTCAGGTGAAGGAAAACAGTCAGGAAAATGAAGGAAAGTCGTAGTTAGAGTAGTGGGAGGACGAAACTCCCTGTCTGACTCGTTAAGATATTGAAGTGTAATGTCCACTCAAAACCTTCTGGAAGGCCTGCCAGGTCGGAAGGTGAAAAGTCTTTGTTGGTTGTTGATTCTTCTTCTTCTTATCTGTGGGGGTGAATAAGTTGAAGAGGGTTGGGAGGAAGGGGTCTGGTACTTGGGTTTGGGTTAAGGATAAGGAATCTTTATTATTTATTCATTAAATAAAGTTAGTAAAAAAACCAAAAAAAAAAGATGTTAGATTTTTTTTTTTTTTTGAAGCGTGATAAAGCGGAAGAGGAAGTGGTGAAAGGAGCTGCAGAGATAGTGTAGAAAACTTGGGAGGAGATAAAGGAGAGTTAGGAAAGTTAAGTAGAGTGAAGAGAGTATTAGCTTTTTATTGGAGTTGGTCTTGAGGAGAAGGAAGTTGAAGTGAATAATGGAAGTGTGTAAAGTGAAGAGGAAGTGATGAAGGGAGCTGGAGGGATAGTGGAAATGAAATTTGCGAGGAGATAAAGTGATAGAAGGAAAGCTGAGAAAGGTGGAGAAAGGAGAAAAGATAAGTTGTAAGACCAGGAGAAAGAAGTCAGAGAATAGCTTGCATGTGCGCCCTTAGTAGCTGGAACAAAGCCCGGGTCAACCCCTCGGGAGGCAGCCAGAAACCAGAACACCTAGCAGGCTATTTTTTAAGGGATTTTTTTTTTTTTTTTTTTTTTTTTTACATTCTGAAGCTCTGCCCACGCTGCACTTCGCCGACCTCGCACGTCACCTCTCACTGCTATGCATGATGTGCCGTGCTTGACGTTGAAGTGGAGCCCTGTGGGTTGGCTTGTAGTCTGGGTTAAAAGGTATTTTAAAAATCTTCATTCTTGAACTTCTTGAACTTGCAGGTCCTCTTGAGGTTTACTTCTTCATTCTTCTTTTAGGTTCTCCTCTTCATGGTTGCCTCCTTACTTGATCATCGGTCTCCTGTACCTGATGCCGTGAATATGGCCTCAACTTCTTCAATGCCATTGATTCTGCTGAGGCTTTTGGGCCACCAGGCATGTGTGCCTTCTGGACGAACGTTGAGGCGATTGTAGAGCTCCTCATCCTCATCTTGGGATTTTGTCCATCTTCTTCTGGCTTGATGGTGGAGTCTCTGGTTGATCGCCTCGATCCTTAGTCTTTCATGGATCTCTCGTGCAGTGACTACTTCAGGAAAGCGAATATTCAGAATCCATTTGCCTGCCTGGTTCTGAATAGTCTGTAGCTGCATCATCTGCCTTCTGGAAATGGTGTGAGTAGGCACTGGCGGGTATTCCATGATGGGCCGCACTAGGGCTTTATAAATGTAGAGTTTGGTTCTCAGTACTCAGTGTCTGGAACCTTCTGATCTTGTTTAGCTGATGTTTAGCTTTGGTTGCTCTTTCATTTATGTGAGGGACAATTCCTCTTCTGCTAATTGTTAGCCCTAGTATCTTTCCTTTGTCACAGTAGTCCACTGCTTCCTCGTCCACTATCAGATCTGCTGTCTTGAATTTGACCACAGGAATGACTTGGAATTTTCTCATGTTGGTTGAGATCTTCCACTGTCTTTCGTATCGATTGATGGTCTCTATGGCTCTGGCAGTTCTGAGTGCCATCATCTCGATCGATCTCCCTTCATACTTGATTATCGAGTGGGATGCTTCGTCGGCATACATATAGTGATTGCTGCTATGTGATGGCTCAGGCAGATCTGCTGTGTATACAGAACAGTGTCGGTGAGAGGCAGCTTCCCTGTGGAACTCCACTATGAGGGGGAATTGCTTCGCCGACTGTATTGCCGACGACTATTCTTGCACTCCGACTTTCAACAAAGTCACACAATAGCTTGGTCAAGGACGTCGGGAGGTTCAGCCTGATGATCTTAAGTTTCAGGCCTGTGTGCCAAACTTTGTCGAAGGCTTTGGCCACATCTCTCAGAACCACATTGACTTGGTTCCTTTCGCTCATGGCATTGGCGATTTCTTCATATATGATTGCAATGGCTGTTGATGTTCCTCTGCCTGGTCTGAAGCCATGTTGCCTGGGATTTTGTAAATCGTTAATCTCCAGGTGATTTCGCAATCTTATGTTCAGTATCTTTTCAAAGACTTTGCCTGGGACTTCCAGCAGAGATATTGGTCTGTAATTCTCCACTTTTCTTGGATTTTTCGGCTTTTTGGTATCATCCTGACTCTTGCTTCCTTGAAGTGGTCAGGGAAGTAGCCAGCAGTGAGAGAGGCATTGTATATGTTTGCCAGTCTCAGCAACATCTTGTTTGGAAGATTTTGCAGGATTGTTTTGTTGATCCTGCTTTTGCCTGGAGCAGTTCTATTCTTGAAGCTCTGAATAGTTCTTTTGACATCTGTGGGGTTGATCTTGGTCATTAGTGGATCTGTGGGGTTCAGGCCCAGTGAAGTCAGAAGCAGCTTCTGGATATAGGAGGTGCATGTGCCTTCCTATTTCCTCTATGATGGTCTCCTCAAAATCACTGTCAAAGTTCTCTTCTTCTTCTTCGGTAATTCGGAAACAATTTCTCCAGTAATTTCTGAACAGGATTTCTTGTTCTTCTTCTTCATAAATCTTCTCATCCTGTTCGTTGAGGAGGTAGCTACTTCTGCTTTCACTTCTTCCCATCAGTTTCTTTATTCCTGACCAGAAGGACTGTGGATCTTTTCGGTCCCATTCCACTTTTCGAACAAGTTCTTCCCACTTGTCATTTGCTGCTCTCCTCCAGTGGTTAGAGAGTTCTCTTTGCAAGCTTCTATATCTTGCTCTCAGGTCTTGTGTCCATCCATGAATCCCTGCATAGTGCTGCAGGTGATTCGACTGTATATTTAGCAGTCTTACTTCAGCTGTTAGCCTTGGATGGGGGATAGTCCTGTGGTTGCTCTTGGGTACATGATGAGCAAGTGCAGCTTCAACATCGCTGTACCACTTTTCGACTTCCTCGTCAATCTCTTCCAATGTTGCAGTCCTCAAGTTGGCTGCAGGCTTGGACTGGAGCTCATCCTTGAATCCTCCCCAATTAGCCTTTCTAAAGTTGAATTCTACAGTTTAGGCTTTTCAGGATTGGGTTGGATGATATCTTGAGGATGATGGGCAGGTGATCACTGGGTAAGCTGCAGGGCCTGGTTCCATGATCGTTGTGATGGGCTTGGTTATTGCACAGTGCAATATCTGGTTTGGTTGCTGTGTTCCCTGTGATGTAAGTAGGGAAGTCTGGTCCCATGTGGATTAGATCTCCATCAGCAACCATTCTAGCAATAGCATTGCCAACCATGTTGCCTGCTCTATTGTTTAACATTGACGGTTGGGAGGTGATTGAGGTCTCCCACTATGTATGTGGGTAATCTTCGTCGAAGTAGGCTGAAGAAGTCTTGCAGTGGCACAATTGCCCTTCTTGGAGGCAGATACATTGTAGCCACTACTATTGGACCTCTGCTGGTCTCTATTCCACAGCATTTCTCGTCAAAGTCGTCGAGAATCTTATGTTTGATTTCTCTTCTGACTGCTATTGCTATGCCATCACTTGCTTCTCCAGTCCTGTTCCTCTGATAACATAAGTAGGGGAACAGTTTCAGCCTGTCTGTGTCCTTCAAACCATGACTGTTGATCAGGACTACATCTGCATTTAGGGCTCTATACATGCCCGACAGTTCGTTCCTACGAACCATAGTCCACTTGAGGACGTTCTGCTGAACTACAGTGATGGTGTGATTCACTTGGATTTGGCTGCAGGTCCATCTTCATGCCTCTCTTGGGACTCATCATAGCCATTCCTCCTCTTCCTGTAGGACTCAGGGTCGAGGTAGGTGATAGCCACACCAACGAGATTTAGGGAGGCTGCCCTAATTCTCCTATCTATGCATACCGGCACATTCATCAGATTTCAGCTTCTGATTGTTGTAGGAGTATTTCATCCTGCCATTCTTGATGTATTCTGCAACATCATCATCAATATTGCCGTTTGTAACGGTTTTCTCGGCAGTGTACAGGATGACTCCTACAGCTTTGCCCTTTGCTTCCCTGGCCTTCTTCACATTCTTGCACCTGTGTGGGGATGGCAC
>BOPN01003335.1:130000-135000 GCA_017312705.2 Penaeus japonicus | reverse complement strand
TCTGTGAGGGTAGATTTGCATTTACAATTGTGCATGTATGTATGTACTGTGTGGCTGATTGTATCTGTGTTTACTTTTGTGTGCGTTTCCGGTGTGTATACGCGGACGCTCGGTCGTATAGGCCTGTGTGAGCACATACATGTCTGTATACTTACGTACGTCTAGGTATGCGTATATATGTACGTGTAAGCGCGTGTGTGCACGTACATTGGTCAAGTCAAGATAACTTGTAGCTTTACATCTGTTAACACGCCTGCGTAACTTTACATATTCTATGATAATCATACGAGTTCCATGGGAACTCACGATGATATGCAGTGTAAAAAACAAGCATATATTCTCACAATTTAAAGGTATATGGCATGTAACATGGTACATATTTTACAAGAAGGTATATATATATATATTTTATCAACGGGGTAAGGAGAACGAAATGAGAAAAGCGACTGATACGTATTATCTTGGTGAGACATGTAATTTGGAATTTGTTGTACAAGAAGGATTTGACTGTCCATTAAGTTAGGATTAGCTATTATTCGGTTGCATGAGACCTATGTAAGAAATAATGCAATGCTACTCCTACTCACCCCAAAAAGAGGAAAAAATGACAGAGAAACCACCATCTCGCAGAGAATACTAATTCATTATAATATATATAGCAAATGACACTGGATAAGCCTATATTTATCAACACGTAACATCTCTAAGATAATTATATTGCCGGGTAGTCTGCTCAATTATTACTTGTTTCTCATTGAAGATATGAGGTTTAAAAAAAAATCAGACCATAGTATCAGCTAGATATTTAATGGAAAACTTGTAATGATTTTCTTTTCCAAATACTTACTTTTTAGTTTTATCTTCTTTTTTTTAACAAACTATTTTATTTTAGAGGTAACTGTGTTTATATTCATGAATACATTCTTGAAGTTAGAAATTTGAACATGCTCTCTTGAAGGAAAATAAAAATTCAAAATCAGTTTAATCTTAACACAACTGTTAATCACTCATTATTATGTAATATTTTTTTTATCTGAAGATAATACCGCATTTTTTCTATATTCAAAATGCATATTCTATTACATATTTTGTCTGGAAAACTATCTTTGACTCGAAAAATAAGAGGTATTTCAACTCATGTATACATAAATTAACACATGAACATATAATCACGTATATTTGAACCAAGCTGTTAATTATGAAATGCTAGCGTTATACTGTGACAGCCAAAAAGAGCCATTGCTAGATTAAGAAACCAAATGTCTATGGAAACTTATTCTAGAAGAAAGGGAAATTTCCAGACAAGTATTTAGGTTAACTGTGACTGTACGTCTACATAAGTCTATGGGATTATACGTTATGTTATTTTAATGCAGTAATGTGTTTTTTATGGTACAAAGATTATCATTATGAAAATAGATTTAGGATAGAAAGATTGTTATCAATAAAGTCGACGAACGTAATATAAGACGAATGCGCCGGTAGTCTTGAACTTCTTTATTTCTGATAGAATTGGTCTCTTTTTTGTATTTTCACACGTGTAAGTGTAATTCCATACATTTTTCTGACAAAAACAACTATTTCCACAATAACCAGTCGAAGATAATGACTTAAATCCTTGAAAATAAAAGCTATCTTGTACGTGATGAATTTTGGCGGGAAATCTTGAGGCGGATTCTCGCGAACGGTTCGATCGTGACGTCATACTCCCTAGACTCTGAAATTCAAACCGTTCAACACAATTAGCGCGTAGTCATACACTTTGAATTAGAGGTTGTGCATATACTTGCTTTATTCTTTTATGTATGGACACACAAAACGACAATTATTATCAACCAATTGTGTGAATATGAAGAAAGCGCTACGTCATTATGACGTCACGTCCTCAAGCAGGCTTGAGACCCGCGCAAAATCGCCTTCAGTTCGACTCGCAGCGTTGAGTCGGAAAGTGGACACTGAACACCGAGCACACGCTGCCGCCTGTGAGCCGCGTTGTCGCGATGGCGGAAGACGTAGAGCAAGTCTTCACGGCGGAAGAATGGCAGTCCTTCCCGGAGATCGAGAAGAAGCGCTTCGAGAATATTCTCAAAAAATACAAAATGATGGAAGAGTTGGGTAAGTCGCCTCGAATGTCTTATTCACCTTTTTGATAATCACTTTAAACTAATTTGTCTTCTGCTACTCTTCAACTTTCATGAAAACAAATGTGCATTTGTTTGTGAAATAGACTGTTAGAACAGAAAAAGGTTTGAAATTAAAGAAAAAAAAAAAAACACACACGAAGGACACTGGTAACAATAGATTGCATTTCATGCATTCTCTACAAATAAATGTAAGAACAGGCAAATATCGCGGCATCTACGCCAAAATCGCTTCGGCAAAGGCAACCAAATGCTCCACCACATATATTGTCAAGATAGAGTTTAGTCTTGTTTCTGATATTAAGGTAAATCGCCTGGGGTCTACGGGCTCTGTCTTGCCAAAATACACGTGCGAAGGTTTGTTGGCCTTTATCGAGGCGCCGAGGGGCGCGGAGGCCTCGTTGATCACTGACGCAGTGCCGCTCCCTTTCCCACCAAAATAGCCGCTGTAGCTGGAACCACTATATCAGGATAACATATTATGGCTATGCGGCAGAATTACCATCAAAACTTTTAAGTGAAGAATCCACATTAACAAATGCGTGATCAATTTTTCAACATCCTGTACTTTGTAGATCCGAAGTGTTGGCACAAGGAATACATGTATTGATGCTGTGGACTGCGCAATTAGCAACTGGATGCGTTACGTGAACTGTTCAAGGACAGAAGCTGAGACCAACCTATCCGCATTTCAGTTCAAGGGGCAAATCTACTACAGGACAGATTCTACAATTAGCAGGTCAGTGTAATCTTATAATGAATTCTACTTTGCCTAATTGTTCTTTTGTCATAGAGCGTTAATTAATAGGTAATAATAATATATATATATATATATATATATATATATATATATATATATATATATATATATATTATGAACAGGGGGAGCGAGCTTATGTGCTGGTACGGAGACGGTTACGGGAAGGATCTAGGCCTGTCAAGAGAGCCGTCCAAGTGGAAACTTGCAGAGAAGGATTTTAAAGGTATGCAGGTAAAAAATGTTGCAAATGTTGCAAATGTCCTTTACCTCTAAATGGTAGTATAAAACATTCTTAATATATTGATAAAATTCATTAGAGACTTTTTTGTCGAGAAACGTCAGAGATCATATAGTGATATTTCAGGGATAAATTGTTTCGCTTAACACACAAACATATACACACGCACACACACATACCACAAGAAAAAAGACACACATGCATATATGCATATATATTAATATAAATATATATATATGTATATATGTGTATATATATACATATACATACATATATGTATATGTATATATATATATTTATACATGTATACATAAATATGTATATATGTATATATATATATATATACATATGTATATATAAATATTTATATACATACATATATATATATATATATATATATATACATATATACATATACACATATATGTGTGTTTGTTTATATCAATGTATATATTTATATATATACATATATAAATGTATACATATATATATGTATATATATATATAGATAGATAAATAAATAGATATACATACATACATATATATATATATATATATATATATATATATATCATGTATTTCCGTTAGTGTATGTGTGTACCTGTGCATACATACACACGCATACACACACATGTATGTATATATGTATATGTATATATGTATGTATATATATACATATATATAAATATATATATATATATATATATATATATATATATATATATATCGCGCGCATGTGTGTATTGAAGTTTCTTAATTGTTTTAAGTGTTTAAACTCTCCCCATTTTGTATTTTCAGATCGCCAGTGTGAATGGTGCAGCATAGTATACAGCTTTAAAGACTACTTAATGCGTCACCTAAACGTGTGCAGAAAGCGCATTCACATTGACACAGCATTGGCATGCGCCACGCGAGGAAGCACTGGCACACCTAAACAAGCTTTGCGAGGAGAGGCACCCATGGAATATGCCACTCAAAAGGCGTCACGTGACTGTCGCCAGAATCCGATAGATGTAACAATAAGTGCTCGGAGTGCGATTACATGTGTAAAACAGTTGATACCTTGAGGCAACATATGTTAATGCATAATGGGAAAATCTGTTCGAGTGTTCTGAAAATGGAGAAAGATTTGTTGAAAACGGTAAGCTGAAAAATATCCAAAAGATTCATCTAGGAGAAAAACCGTTCGAGTGTCTAGATTGTAAAAAAAGGTTTAGGCAAAGTGGTCATATGAAGACACACCAGATGATTCACTCGGGAGAAAAGCCGTTCGAGTGTTCCGAGTGTGGGAAAATGTTTAATGAAAGTGGTAGTCTGAAGACACACCAGAGGATTCACTCGGGAGAAAAGCCGTTCGAGTGTTCTGAGTGTGGGAAAAGGTTTAATGAAAGTGGTAGTCTGAAGACACACCAGAGGATTCACTCGGGAGAAAAGCCGTTCGAGTGTTCTGAGTGTGGGAAAAGGTTTAATGAAAGTGGTAGTCTGAAGTCACACCAGAGGATTCAGAGAGTGTTTTAGATATGTCGCATTTATACATGTCAATTCAAATGCGAGACAAAAGCATAGAAGCAGAGGAAAACGTTAGTATTATGATTATGTTTTTGTAGATACGCAAAATAGCCATTTTATTTCTATTCTACACAGTGTTTGTCAAATAAAGCCTGTTGTGAAACCCTGTTGTTTCTATAAAGACCCCCATTCTTGTCTGACATGGTTGTAAGAGTGCAATTTTCAGGAATGAAGGGACAGATTGATAAAATTGACGAAAATATTAAAGCGCCTACAGGTCTTCAGCAAGGAGTTGCCAGTTACTCACTTATTGCATTTTGATTGAGTTCTTTTTAAATTTCCACGGATATAA
>BOPN01003335.1:120000-122500 GCA_017312705.2 Penaeus japonicus | reverse complement strand
CATTTTTTATTCAAATGTCGCCGTTACGTTGTTCAGTGTATTTGCTCTGATTTTTAGTCTAACAAGAGCTTAACCACCAATGTAACACGGATATGTATATGTAGACCCGCCGTAGGGGGGTGAGAGTGTGGGGGTAGGCCAGGTAATGCACTGCGAAGAAGTCCGTTGGTTAGAAATAATTATGCAGTTTGAAACATGTAAGTAGAATATTATTTTGTATTGATTAATATAATTTTTATTAGTATTATTAATATCGTTTTATCAATGCTAAATTTTATTTTTATTCTATTAATTCATTTACTTTTTTCCATACATACATACATACATATGTATTTTTCATATATACACATACTCATATACAGTGAACACACACACACACACACACACACACACACACACACACACACACACACACACACACACATATATATATATATATATATATATATATATATATATATATATATATTTATATATATATATTTATGTATGTATGTATATATACATATATATATATATATATATATATATATATATATATATATATATATATATATATATATATATATATATATGTTACGCTCAATGTTAATAGTTGCCTAATGTGTACATTAGGCAACATTTTGCCTAATGTTTATATTGTGCAAAACCTAACCTAACCTAACCTAACCTAACCAAACCTACCTAACCTAACCAAGCTACCTAACCTAAACTAACCATACCTAACCTAACCTAACTAACCTAACCCTAACCTAACCATTTTCTTAATGTCCACATTAAGCAAATGTCGCCTAATGTACACATTAGGCAACTGTTAACATTGAGCGTAACATACATATATATAGACAGATAGATTAGATATATAGATAGATAGATAATACACACACACAGACACACACACACACACACACATATATATATGTATATATATATATATGTATATACATACATGTTTATATATATATATATATATATATATATATATATATATATATATATATATATATGCATACAATGTTATTGATGTATTGCGTACTAAATTCGTTATATTTCCAATATATGAGAAAGAGGGACATCTACAAATGCTATAATATTATCATCCATGTTAACATCGCCGTCATTTCCAACACTTTGTCTCTTATTTTGATGTATAACAAAATAAAAAGCTTAACCTAAAAATAGTCGGAGGCGGGTAAATAAATGGATGAATAAAGGAAAGTGTCAGATATCAAAGTACCGTATGTTTTCCGTATATTTTATTTAGAACTTGCCTAGTCTTTCACTAGACAAGTTCTGAAAAAAAGTGTACGAAAAACGGTTAGTAAGCAAATGTAATGTATTCTAATCTTTAACATTTCAGAAATGCTAACTTTACTTTTCACCTTTTTTTTTTTTTTTTTTTTTTAACGTTATCAAATTTAATTCGATAATTGAAAAACGGAAGTGAAACAACTCTTTTCAACTCTGATAGTCTATTCTGTTTTGTTTTGATCGATTATAATCGGTATATTATTGAGGATTATTAAATGAAATACGATATATGCTTTGGACTTGTTGCATTCATGATTATCACCGGCCTCTCTACTGCTTTTCGTCACGTAAAGAAAATGGGATGTTTCGTGACTCGGTCTACCCTTTCTTTAGTTTCGTTATGCAAATTAGCCTTTATTATAAACGTTCGTATCGGTACGAATGACCATGGCAATGGCAACGGACTAAGGATTCAGCCGGTAGGATCATCACCGCCTTTCGGTCTTTCTGCTTGTCCTCCTTCTCTTGCATTCACTCCGCGTTGTTTGACTTCGTTTTTCGCTCAAGAGGAGTCCAATTCTAAAAATGCGGTTCAGGTTAAAGTTTAGGAAAGTTTAAAGCGTTGGAGAAATTTGTATTAGTCTGTGATATAGGAAATCATGAAATGCGAAGATAGATTGTGATAGATCCATAATTAATGTTGTAACTGGAACAAGAGAGAACGAGGGGTCACTGTGCAATCTTCCGGAACAAAATATTTTCTGTGAGGGTAGATTTGCATTTACAATTGTGCATGTATGTATGTACTGTGTGGCTGCTTGTATCTGTGTTTACTTCTGTGTGCGTTTCCGGTGTGTATACGCGGACGCGCGGTCATATGAGCCTGTGTGGGCACATACATGTCTGTATACTTACGTAAGTCTAGGTATGCGTATATGTATGTTACATTAGTGGCGCAATGTGCGTTACATTATTAACAAGATAACTATTTACATCCTATTAACACGCCACAGTATTTATAACCTGTGATGTCACAAGTTCCATAACTCACATGATATGCAATATAAAAACTTTAAAATATATTCTGTCCTAAAATTATTATGGCATATAATATAGTACATTATTTTTACGAAAAGACATAAATATCCTTACATCTGACTGGCAGGCAGAGAACGAAATGAACAAGGCAACTGATATGTATTATCTTGGTGAGACATGTAATTTGGAATTTGTTGTACAAGAATGATTT
>BOPN01003335.1:112500-115000 GCA_017312705.2 Penaeus japonicus | reverse complement strand
GAGACGGCAGTGAGACAGACCGTGCTCGTCTCACGGCTCCGTGGCCGCTCAGTATCTGCGAGTCGAAAGTGAAGGGCGCCGGAAAAGGGGTGTGGACCAATGCTCAACTTCCATCTCATCTTGTGTTTGGTCCCTATGAAGGTCGTGTCCTATCACGTCATCCGGAAGTTGGCAAAGAATCTGGCTATGGCTGGAAGGTTAGTTTATTCCATGATGTAAAATGTTGGATGCTATTGGATATTAAATTAAATAACCATATCATTAGATGATTTTTAGCGTTTACCTGCAAACCATCAAAACTTTTAAGTGAAGAATCCACATTAACAAATGCGTGATCATTTCTTCAACATCCTGTACTTTGTAGATCCGAAGTGTTGGCACAAGGAATACATGTATTGATGCTGTGGACTGCGCAATTAGCAACTGGATGCGTTATGTGAACTGTTCAAGGACAGAAGCTGAGACCAACCTATCCGCATTTCAGTTCAAGGGGCAAATCTACTACAGGACAGATTCTACAATTAGCAGGTCAGTGTAATCTGATAATGAATTCTACTTTGCCTAATTGTTCTTTTGTCATAGAGCGTTAATTAATAGGTAATAAAAATATATGTTTATTATGAACAGGGGGAGCGAGCTTATGTGCTGGTACGGAGACGATTACGGGAAGGATCTCGGCCTGTCAAGAGAGCCGTCCAAGTGGAAACTTGCAGAGAAGGATTTTAAAGGTATGCAGGTAAAAATTGTTGCAAATGTTGCAAATGTTGCAAATGTCTTTTACCTCTAAATGGTAGTATAAAACATTCTTAATATATTGATAAAATTCAACACACACACATATACGCACACACATACACACCACACACACAATGACACACATGCATATATGCATATATATTAATATAAATATATATATGTATATACATGTGTATATATATACATATACATATATATGTATATATATATTTATACATGTATAAATAAATATGTATATATGCATATATATATGTATATATATAAATATATATATACATACATATATATATATAAATATATATACATATACATATACACATATATGTTTGTGTGTTTATATCTATGTATATATTTATATATATACATATATAAATGTATACATATATATATATAGATAGATAGATAGATAGATAGATAAATATATATACATACATACATATATATATATACATATATATATATATCATGTATTTGTGTTAGTGTGTGTGTACCTATGCATACATACACACGCACACACACACACACACACACATGTATGTATATATGTATATGTATATGTGAATATATATATATATCGCGCGCATGTGTGTATTGAAGTTTCTTAATTGTTTTAAGTGTTTAAACTCTCTTCATATGTATCTC
Organism: Penaeus japonicus; assembly: GCA_017312705.2. Classification (NCBI taxonomy): domain Eukaryota; kingdom Metazoa; phylum Arthropoda; class Malacostraca; order Decapoda; family Penaeidae; genus Penaeus; species Penaeus japonicus. The sequence continues at coordinate 113,602 of BOPN01003335.1, read as the reverse complement.
CTTTTCAGATCGCCAGTGTGAATGGTGCAGTATGGTATACAGCTCTAAAGACTACTTAATGCGTCACCTAAAAGTGTGCAAAAAGCGCATTCACACTGACACAGCATTGACATGCGCCACGCGAGGAAGCACTGGCACACCTAAACAAGCTTTGCGAGGAGAGGCGCCCATGGAATATGCCTCTCAAAAGGTTTCACTGTCGCCAGAATCCGATGAGTGTAACAATAAGTGCGCGGAGTGCGATTACATGTGTAAAACAGTTGATACCTTGAGGCAACATATGTTAATGCATAATGGGAAAAATCTGTTCGAGTGTTCTGAAAATGGAGAAAGATTTGTTGAAAACGGTAAGCTGAAAAGTATCCAGGTGATTCACCTTGAAGAAAAACCGTTCGAGTGTCCAGATTGTAGTAAAAGGTTTAGGCAATGTGGTAATATGAAGAGACACCAGAGGATTCACTCGGGAGAAAAGCCGTTCGAGTGTTCTGAGTGTGGGAAAAGGTTTAATGAAAGTGGTAGTCTGAAGACACACCAGAGGATTCACTCGGGAGAAAAGCCGTTCGAGTGTTCCGAGTGTGGGAAAAGGTTTAATAAAAGTGATAATCTGAAGACACACCAGAGGATTCACTCGGGAGAAAAGCCGTTCGAGTGTTCTGAGTGTGGGAAAAGGTTTAATCAAAGTGATAATCTGAAGACACACCAGATGATTCACTCGGGAGAAAAGCCGTTCGAGTGTTCTGAGTGTGGGAAAAGGTTTAATCAAAGTTGTAATCTGAAGACACACCAGAGGATTCACTCGGGAGAAAAGCCGTTCGAGTGTTCCGAGTGTGGGAAAAGATTTAATGTAAGTGGTAATCTGAAGTCACACCAGAGGATTCACAGAGTGTTTTAGATATGTCGCATTTGTACATGTCACTTCAAATGTGAGACAAAAGCATAGAAGTATAGGAAAACGTTAGTATTATGATTATGTTTTTTGTAAATTACGCAAAATAGCCATTTTATTTCTATTCTACACAGTGTTTGTCAAATAAAGCCTGTTGTGAAACCCTGTTGTTTCTATAAAGACCCCCATTCTTGTCTGACATGGTTGTAAGAGTGC
>BOPN01003335.1:105000-107500 GCA_017312705.2 Penaeus japonicus | reverse complement strand
GGACACACAAAACGACAATTATTATCAACCAATTGTGTGAATATGACGAAAGCGCTACGTCATTATGACGTCACGTCCTCAAGCAGGCTTGAGACCCGCGCAAAATCGCCTTCAGTTCGACTCGCAGCGTTGAGTCGGAAAGTCGACACTGAACACCGAGCACACGCTGCCGCCTGTGAGCCGCGTTGTCGCGATGGCGGAAGACGTAGAGCAAGTCTTCACGGCGGAAGAATGGCAGTCCTTCCCGGAGATCGAGAAGAAGCGCTTCGAGAATATTCTCAGAAAATACAAAATGATGGAAGAGTTGGGTAAGTCGCCTCGAATGTCTTATTCACCTTTTTGATAATTACTTTTAAACTAATTTATGGTTCTCTGCTGTTCTCTGCTACTCTTCAACTTTCATGAAAACAAATGTGCATTTGTTTGTGAAATAGACTGTTAGAACAGACAAGGGTTTGAAAAAAAAAAAAAAATAAATTACACTTAGGACACTGGTAACAATAGATTGCATTTCATGCATTCTCTACAAATAAATGTAAGAACAGGCAAATATCGCGGCATCTACGCCAAAATCGCTTCGGCAAAGGCAACCAAATGCTCCACCACATATATTGTCAAGGTAGAGTTTAGTCTTGTTTCTGATATTAAGGTAAATCGCCTGGGGTCTACGGGCTCTGTCTTGCCAAAATACACGTGCGAAGGTTTGTTGGCCTTTATCGAGGCGCCGAGGGGCGCGGAGGCCTCGTTGATCACTGACGCAGTGCCGCTCCCTTTCCCACCAAAATAGCCGCTGTAGCTGGAACCACTATATCAGGATACAGGGCTATGCGGCAGAATTACCATCAAAAAACTTTATGAAGAATCCACATTAACAAATGCGTGATCAATTTTTCAACATCCTGTACTTTGTAGATCCGAAGTGTTGGCACAAGGAATACATGTATTGATGCTGTGGACTGCGCAATTAGCAACTCGATGCGTTACGTGAACTGTTCAAGGACAGAAGCTGAGACCAACCTATCCGCATTTCAGTTCAAGGGGCAAATCTACTACAGGACAGATTCTACAATTAGCAGGTCAGTGTAATCTTATAATGAATTCTACTTTGCCTAATTGTTCTTTTGTCATAGAGCGTTAATTAATAGGTAATAATAATATATATATATATATATATATATATATATATATATATATATATATATATATATATATTATGAACAGGGGAAGCGAGCTTATGTGCTGGTACGGAGACGGTTACGGGAAGGATCTAGGCCTGTCAAGAGAGCCGTCCAAGTGGAAACTTGCAGAGAAGGATTTTAAAGGTATGCAGGTAAAAATTGTTGCAATAAGTTAGAAATGTTGCAAATGTCTTTTACCTCTAAATGGTAGTATAAAACATTCTTAATATATTGATAAAATTCAATAGAGACTTTTTTGTCGAGAAACGTCAGAGATCATATAGTGATATTTCAGGGATAAATTGTTTCGCTTCACACACAAACATATACACACGCACACACACACACCACAAGAAAAAAGACACTCATGCATATATGCATATATATTAATATAAATATATATATATGTATATATGTGTATATATATACATATACATACATATATGTATATATATATATTTATACATGTATACATAAATATGTATATATGTATATATAAATATTTATATACATACATATATATATATATATATATATACATATATATATATATATATATATATATATACATATATACATATACACATATATGTGTGTGTGTTTATATCAATGTATATATTTATATATATATACATATATAAATGTATACATATATATATGTATATATATATAGATAGATAAATAAATATATACATATATATATATATATATATATATATATATATATATATATATATATATATATATATATATCATGTATTTCCGTTAGTGTGTGTGTGTACCTATGCATACATACACACGCATACACACACATGTATGTATATATGTATATGTATATATGTATGTATATATATATATACATATATACATACATATATATATATATATATATATATATATATATATATATATCGCGCGCATGTGTGTATTGAAGTTTCTTAATTGTTTTAAGTGTTTAAACTCTCCCCATTTTGTATTTTCAGATCGCCAGTGTGAATGGTGCAGCATAGTATACAGCTCTAAAGACTACTTAATGCGTCACCTAAACGTGTGCAGAAAGCGCATTCACACTGACACAGCATTGGCATGCGCCACGCGAGGAAGCACTGGCACACCTAAACAAGCTTTGCGAGGAGAGGCACCCATGGAATATGCCACTCAAAAGGCGTCACGTGACTGTCGCCAGAATCCGATAGATGTAACAATAAGTGCTCGGAGTGCGATTACATGTTTAAAACAGTTGATACCTTGAGGCAACATATGTTAATGCATAATGGGAAAAATCTGTTCGAGTGTTCTGAAAATGGAGAAAGATTTGTTGA
>BOPN01003335.1:95000-100000 GCA_017312705.2 Penaeus japonicus | reverse complement strand
AACAGTTTGCTCAATTATCAACTCACAAATTTATTACTTTGTTCAAATTGAAGATATGGGGTTTAAAAGAAAATTCTGACCATGGTATTAGCTAGATATTTAATGGAAAACTTGTAATGATTTTCTTTTCCAAATACTTACTTTTCAGTTTTATCTTTTTTTTTTTAACAAACTATTTTATTTTAGAGGTGTTTATATTCATGAACACATTCTTGAATTTAGAAATTTGAACATGCTCTCTTGAAGGAAAATAAGAATTCAAAATCAGTTTAATCCTAACACAACTGTTAATCATCCATTATCATATAATATTTTTATCTGAACATAATACCGCATTTTTTCAATATTCAAAATGCATATTTTAATACATATTTTGTCTGGAAAACTACTTTTGACTCGAAAAGCAGAGGTATTTCAACACATGTATACATAAATTAACACATGAACATATAATCACGTATATTTGAACCAAGCTGCTAATCATGAAATGCTTGCGTTATATTTCAGACAGCCAAAAGAGCCATTGCTAGATTAAGAAACCAAATGTCTATGGAAACTTATTCTAGAAGAAAGGGAAAATTTCCAGACAAGTATTTAGGTTAATCCTTTCGTGGCTGTCACATAAGTCTATGGAATTATACGTTATGTTATTTTAATGCAGTAATGTGTTTTTATGGTACAAAGATTGTCATTATGAAAATAGATTTAGGATAGAAAGATTGTTATCAATAAAGTCGACGAACGTAATATAAGACGAATGCGCCAGTAGTCTTGAACTTCTTTATTTCTGATTAGAATTGGTGTCTTTTTTTATAATTTCACACGTGTAAGTTGTGATTCCATACATTTTCTGACAAAAACAACTATTCCCACTATAACCAGTCGAAGATAATGACTTGAATCCTTGAAAATAAAAGCTATCTTGAAAGTAATGAATTTTGGCGGGAAATCTTGAGGCGGATTCTCGCGAACGGTTCGATCGTGACGTCATACTCCCTAGACTCTGAAATTCAAACCGTTCAACACAATTAGCGCGTAGTCATACACTTTGAATTAGAGGCTGTGCATAGACTTGCTTTATTCTTTTATATCTGGACACAAAAAACGACAATTATTATCAACCAATTGTGTGAATATGACGAAAGCGCTACGTCATTATGACGTCACGTCCTCAAGCAGGCTTCAAGACCCGCGCAAAATCGCCTTCAGTTCGACTCGCAGCGTTGAGTCGGAAAGTCGACACTGAACACCGAGCACACGCTGCCGCCTGTGAGCCGCGTTGTCGCGATGGCGGAAGACGTAGAGCAAGTCTTCACGGCGGAAGAATGGCAGTCCTTCCCGGAGATCGAGAAGAAGCGCTTCGAGAATATTCTCAGAAAATACAAAATGATGGAAGAGTTGGGTAAGTCGCCTCGAATGTCTTATTCACCTTTTTGATAATTACTTTAAACTAATTTATGGTTCTCTGCTACTCTTCAACTTTCATGAAAACAAATGTGCATTTCTTTGTGAAATAGACTGTTAGAACAGAAAAGGGTTTGAAATTAAAAGAAGAAAAAAAATGAAAATCACACGAAGGACACTGGTAACAATAGATGGCATTTCATGCATTCTCTACAAATAAATGTAAGAACAGGCAAATATCGCGGCATCTACGCCAAAATCGCTTCGGCAAAGGCAACCAAATGCTCCACCAGATATATTGTCAAGATAGAGTTTAGTCTTGTTTCTGATATTAAGGTAAATCGCTCAGTCTTGGCCTACGTCTTGCCAAAATACACGTGCGAAGGTTTGTTGGCTCTTATCGAGGCGCCGAGGGGCGCGGAGGCCACGGTAATCACTGACTCAGTGCCGCTCCCTTTCCCACCAATATAGCCGCTGTAGCTGGAACCACTATATCAGGATAACATATTATGGCTATGCGGCAGAATTACCATCAAAACCTTTAAGTGAAGAATCCACATTAACAAATGCGTGATCAATTTTTCAACATCCTGTACTTTGTAGATCCGAAGTGTTGGCACAAGGAATACATGTATTGATGCTGTGGACTGCGCAATTAGCAACTGGATGCGTTACGTGAACTGTTCAAGGACAGAAGCTGAGACCAACCTATCTGCATTTCAGTTCAAGGGGCAAATCTACTACAGGACAGATTCTACATTAGCAGGTCATTGTAATCTTATAATGAATTTTACTTTGCCTAATTGTTCTTTTGTCATAGAGCGTTAATTAATAGGTAATAATATATATATATATATACATATATATATATATATATATATATATATATATATATATATATATATATATATATTATGAACAGGGGAAGCGAGCTTATGTGCTGATACGGAGACGGTTACGGGAAGGATCTAGGCCTGTCAAGAGAGCCGTCCAAGTGGAAACTTGCAGAGAAGGATTTTAAAGGTATGGAGGTAAAAATTGTTGCAAATCTTGCAAATGTTGCAAATGTCTTTTACCTCTAAATGGTAGTATAAAACATTCTTAATATATTAATAAAATTCATTAGAGACTTTTTTGTCGAGAAACGTCAGAGATCATATAGTGATATTTCAGGGATAAATTGTTTCGCTTGACACATAAACATATACACACGCACACACACACACCACAAGCAAAAAGACACACATGCAAATATGCATATATATTAATATAAATATATATATATATGTATATATATGTGTATATATATACATATACATACATATATGTATATATATATATTTATACATGTATACATAAATATGTATATATGTATATATATACATATATATATACATAAATATTTATATACATACATATATATATATATATATATATATATATATATATATATATATATATATATATATATATACATATATACATATACACATATATGTGTGTGTGTTTATATCAATGTATATATTTATATATATACATATATAAATGTATACATATATATATGTATATATATATATAGATAGATAAATAAATAGATATACATACATATGTATATATATATATATATATATATATATATATATATATATATATATATATATCATGTATTTCCGTTAGTGTGTGTGTGTGTACCTATGCATACATACACACGCATACACACACATGTATGTATATATGTATATGTATATATGTATGTATATATATGTACATATATATATATATATATATATATATATATATATCGCGCGCATGTTTTAAGTGTTTAAACTCTCCCCATTTTGTATTTTCAGATCGCCAGTGTGAATGGTGCAGCATAGTATACAGCTTTAAAGACTACTTAATGCGTCACCTAAACGTGTGCAGAAAGCGCATTCACACTGACACAGCATTGGCATGCGCCACGCGAGGAAGCACTGGCACACCTAAACAAGCTTTGCGAGGAGAGGCACCCATGGAATATGCCACTCAAAAGGCGTCACTGTCACCAGAATCCGATAGATGTAACAATAAGTGCTCGGAGTGCGATTACATGTGTAAAACAGTTGATACCTTGAGGCAACAGGGTGTTAATGGTTAATGAAAAATCTGTTCGGAGGTTCTGAAAATGGAGAAAGATTTGTTGAAAACGGTAAGCTGAAAAATATCCAAAAGATTCATCTAGGAGAAAACCGCCTGAGTGTCTAGATTGTAGAAAAAGGTTTAGGCAAAGTGGTCATATGAAGACACACCAGATGATTCACTCGGGAGAAAAGCCGTTCGAGTGTTCCGAGTGTGGGAAAATGTTTAATCAAAGTGGTAATCTGAAGACACACCAGAGGATTCACTCGGGAGAAAAGCCGTTCGAGTGTTCTGAGTGTGGGAAAAGGTTTAACAGTGAACATCTGAAGACATTACCCGAGGATTCACACGGGAGAAAAGCCGTTCGAGTGTTCTGAGTGTGGGAAAAGGTTTAATGTAAGTGGTAGTCTGAAGACACACCAGAGGATTCACTCGGGAGAAAAGCCGTTCGAGTGTTCTGAGTGTGGGAAAAGGTTTAATCAAAGTAGTCATCTGAAGACACACCAGAGGATTCACTCGGGAGAAAAGCCGTTCGAGTGTTCTGAGTGTGGGAAAAGGTTTAATGTAAGTGGTAGTCTGAAGACACACCAGAGGATTCACTCGGGAGAAAAGCCGTTCGAGTGTTCTGAGTGTGGGAAAAGGTTTAATCAAAGTGGTGATCTGAAGAAACACCAGAGGATTCACTCGGGAGAAAAGCCGTTCGAGTGTCATGAGTGTGGGAAAAGGTTTAATGAAAGTGGTAATCTGAAGAAACACCAGAGGATTCACTCGGGAGAAAAGCCGTTCTAGTGTTCCGAGTGTGGGAAAAGGTTTAATCGAAGTTGTGATCTGAAGAGACACCAGAGGATTCACTCGGGAGAAAAGCCGTTCGAGTGTCCTGAGTGTGGGAAAAGGTTTAATCAGAGTGGTCATCTGAAGACACACCACAGGATTCACAGAGTGTTTTAGAGATGTCGCATTTGTACATGTCACTTCAAATGCGAGACAAAAGCATAGAAGTATAGGAAAACGTTAGTATTATGATTATGTTTTTTGTAAATTACGCAAAATAGCCATTTTATTTCTATTCTACACAGTGTTTGTCAAATAAAGCCTGTTGTGAAACCCTGTTGTTTCTATGAAGACCCCCATTCTTGTCTGACATGGAAGAAAGAGTGCAATTTTCTGAAGACACACCAGAGGATTCACTCGGGAGAAAAGCCGTTCGAGTGTTCCGAGTGTGGGAAAAGGTTTAAGCAAAGTAGTCATCTGAAGACACACCAGAGGATTCACTCGGGAGAAAATCCGTTCGAGTGTCCTGAGTGTGGGAAAAGGTTTAATCAAAGTGGTCATCTGAAGACACACCAGAGGATTCACTCGGGAGAAAAGCCGTTCGAGTGTTCCGAGTGTGGGAAAAGGTTTAATCAAAGTGGTGATCTGAAGACACACAAGAGGATTCACTCGGGAGAAAAGCCGTTCGAGTGTTCTGAGTGTGGGAA
>BOPN01003335.1:82500-90000 GCA_017312705.2 Penaeus japonicus | reverse complement strand
CCTCGAATGTCTTATTCACCTTTTTGATAATTACTTTAAACTAATTTATGGTTCTCTGCTACTCTTCACCTTTCATGAAAACAAATGTACATTTGTTTGTAAAATAAATTGTTAGAACAGACAAGGGTTTGACATTAAAAGAAGAAGAAGAAAAAAAAAAATGAAAATCACACGAAGGACACTGGTAACAATAGATTGCATTCTCTACAAATAAATGTAAGAACAGGCAAATATCGCGGCATCTACGCCAAAATCGCTTCGGCAAAGGCAACCAAATGCTCCACCACATATATTGTCAAGATAGAGTTTAGTCTTGTTTCTGATATTAAGGTAAATCGCCTGGGGGTCGACGGCCATTCGTCTTGCCAAATACACGTGCGAAGGTTTGTTGGCCTTTATCGAGGCGCCGAGGGGCGCGGAGGCCACGGTGATCACTGACGCAGTGCCGCTCCCTTTCCCACCAAAATAGCCGCTGTAGCTGGAACCACTATATCAGGATAACATATTATGGCTATGCGGCAGAATTACCATCAAAACTTTTAAGTGAAGAATCCACATTAACAAATGCGTGATCAATTTTTCAACATCCTGTACTTTGTAGATCCGAAGTGTTGGCACAAGGAATACATGTATTGATGCTGTGGACTGCGCAATTAGCAACTCGATGCGTTACGTGAACTGTTCAAGGACAGAAGCTGAGACCAACCTATCCGCATTTCAGTTCAAGGGGCAAATCTACTACAGGACAGATTCTACAATTAGCAGGTCAGTGTAATCTTATAATGAATTCTACTTTGCCTAATTGTTCTTTTGTCATAGAGCGTTAATTAATAGGTAATAATAATAATATATATATATATATATATATATATATATATATATATATATATATATATATATATATTATAATAGGGGAAGCGAGCTTATGTGCTGGTACGGAGACGGTTACGGGCTGATCTAGGCCTGTCAAGAGAGCCGTCCAAGTGGAAACTTGCAGAGAAGGATTTTAAAGGTATGCAGGTAAAAATTGTTGCAAATGTTGCAAATGTTGCAAATGTCTTTTACCTCTAAATGGTAGTATAAAACATTCTTAATATATTGATAAAATTCAATAGAGACTTTTTTGTCGAGAAACGTCAGAGATCATATAGTGATATTTCAGGGATAAATTGTTTCGCTTGACACACAAACATATACACACGCACACACACACACCACAAGAAAAAAGACACACATGCATATATGCATATATATTAATATAAATATATATATATGTATATATGTGTATATATATACATATACATACATATATGTATATATATATATTTATACATGTATACATAAATATGTATATATGTATATACATATATATATATATATACATATGTATATATAAATATTTATATACATACATATATATATATATATATATATATATATATATATACATATATACATATACACATATATGTGTGTGTGTTTATATCAATGTATATATTTATATATATACATATATATATATATATATATATATATATATATATATATATAGATAGATAAATAAATATATATACATACATATATATATATATATATATATATATATATATATATATATATATATATATATATATCATGTATTTCCGTTAGTGTGTGTGTGTACCTATGCATACATACACACGCATACACACACATGTATGTATATATGTATATGTATATATGTATGTATATATATATATACATATATACATACATATATATATATATATATATATATATATATATATATATATATATATATATATATATATATATCGCGCGCATGTGTGTATTGAAGTTTCTTAATTGTTTTAAGTGTTTAAACTCTCCCCATTTTGTATTTTCAGATCGCCAGGGAATGGTGCAGCATAGTAACAAAATTTTAAGACTACTTTCTGTTGCGTCACCAAATCGTGCAGAGGCGCATTCACACTGACACAGCATTGGCATGCGCCACGCGAGGTGCTTTAATTGGCACACCTAAACAAGCTTTGCGAGGAGAGGCACCCATGGAATATGCCACTCAAAAGGCGTCACGTGACTGTCGCCAGAATCCGATAGATGTAACAATAAGTGCTCGGAGTGCGATTACATGTTTAAAACAGTTGATACCTTGAGGCAACATATGTTAATGCATAATGGGAAAAATCTGTTCGAGTGTTCTGAAAATGGAGAAAGATTTGTTGAAAACGGTAAGCTGAAAAATATCCAAAAGATTCATCTAGAAGAAAAACCGTTCGAGTGTCTAGATTGTAGAAAAAGGTTTAGGCAAAGTGGTCATATGAAGACACACCAGATGATTCACTCGGGAGAAAAGCCGTTCGAGTGTTCCGAGTGTGGGAAAATGTTTAATCAAAGTGGTAGTCTGAGGACACACCAGAGGATTCACTCGGGAGAAAAGCCGTTCGAGTGTTCCGAGTGTGGGAAAAGGTTTAATCAAAGTAGTCATCTGAAGACACACCAGAGGATTCACTCGGGAGAAAAGCCGTTCGAGTGTTCCGAGTGTGGGAAAAGGTTTAATGTAAGTGATAATCTGAAGAAACACCAGAGGATTCACTGGGAGAAAAGCCGTCTGAGTGTCCTGAGTGTGGGAAAAGGTTTAATGTAAGTGGTAATCTGAAGACACACCAGAGGATTCACTCGGGAGAAAAGCCGTTCGAGTGTACTGAGTGTGGGAAAAGGTTTAATGTAAGTGATAATCTGAAGAAACACCAGAGGATTCACTCGGGAGAAAAGCCGTTCGAGTGTCCTGAGTGTGGGAAAAGGTTTAATGTAAGTGATAATCTGAAGAAACACCAGAGGATTCACTCGGGAGAAAAGCCGTTCGAGTGTCCTGAGTGTGGGAAAAGGTTTAATGTAAGTGGTAATCTGAAGACACACCAGAGGATTCACTCGGGAGAAAAGCCGTTCGAGTGTTCCGAGTGTGGGAAAAGGTTTAATAAAAGTGATAATCTGAAGAGACACCAGAGGATTCACTCGGGAGAAAAGCCGTTCGAGTGTTCCGAGTGTGGGAAAAGGTTTAATGTAAGTAGTAGTCTGAAGACACACCAGAGGATTCACAGAGTGTTTTAGATATGTCGCATTTGTACATGTCACTTCAAATGCGAGACAAAAGCATAGAAGCAGAGGAAAACGTTAGTATTCTGATTATGATTTTGTAAATTACGCAAAATAGCCATTTTATTTCTATTCTACACAGTGTTTGTCAAATAAAGCCTGTTGTGAAACCTTGTTGTTTCTATAAAGACCCCCATTCTTGTCTGACATGGAGTGCAATTTTCAGGAATGAAGGGACAGATTGATAAAATTGACGAAAATATTAAAGCGCCTACAGGTCTTGAGCAAGGAGTTGCCAGTTACTCACTTATTGCAATTTAATTGAGCTCTTTTTAAAGTTCCACGGATATAACTCATAATTTGATATATTTTGCTAATCTAAAGATGAAAATGAGAACATGAAAAAAATAATACCGGAACTAATGAATTTATTCCTTGAATATAAGAGGTGAACTCAAAGGCGATAAGTTTTGGCGGGAAATTTCGAGGCGGATTCTCGCCAACGGTTCGATCGTGACGTCATATTCAAACGACTCGGAAAATCAAGCCTCACAACACAAAACTATTTAAATATGCATATCGATGCAATATTTCAATGGAAATGCCATTATTTTTTATTGCACGCGTGTGCTTTTCAGTAACCAATATTTCAATCAATCTAAAAATTGTGAGAATATAACTTCCAATATGCTCCAGATGTAAAGTGCATCCGCTGTGTTAGGGAAACTTGGAGACTCATGAGTTAGGCATATTTACATGTCTAAAACAATACCAAGGCATGGGTGACAAACAATGAATGATAATGAGTAATGATACCCTCGCATTCTCTTCACAATCTGCAGGCAAAGGAATTAAAGTATCTTTAGAACACCGAAGTTGGAATTATAAGTGCACAAACATTATTATCATTTCCTTGCACAATCAGAGAGACGCGGACAACACTTTGGATACTATTTTTAAAAAGAGACAGAATAAAGATCTAGGAAAAACGTTGCTGATTATTTACTAAGAGTGCATGCTTAAACTCCCCACTTAATTAATATCATGATGCTTTTGTAACCGAGATATCGGTGAAAATTGCCATAGTTTTTATACGGCATTGTTCTAATTCACATAAAATGATAAATGTAAAACAACACAAGGTTACTCTGGAAATAAAAACGAATGTTAAATATATTTGTATTAATGCGCAACCGCTATTTTTCGCCTGGTGGTAAAGGTGAATGAATAAGCTTTTTATTGTAATCTTACATTTTTTATTCAAATGTCGCCGTTACGTTGTTCAGTGTATTTGCTCTGATTTTTAGTCTAACAAGGAAAGCAACCACCAATGTAACACGGATATGTATATGTAAGGCCCGCCGTAGGGGGGTGGGGGGTGTAGGGGGTAGGCCAGGTATTACTTTTTCACGAAGAAGTCCGTTGGTTAGAAATAATTATGCAGTTTTAAACATGTAAGTAGAATATTATTTTGTATTGATTAATATAATTTTCATTAGTATTATTAATATCATTTTATCAATGCTAATTTTTATTTTTATTCTATTAATTCATTTACTTTTTTCCATACATACATACATACATATGTATTTTTCATATATACACATACTCATATACAGTGAACACACACACACATACACACACACACACACACACACACACACACACACACACACATATATATATATATATATATATATATATATATATATATATATATTTATATATATATATTTATGTATGTATGTATATATACATATATATATATATATATATATATATATATATATATATATATATATATATATATATATATATATGTTACGCTCAATGTTAATAGTTGCCTAATGTGTACATTAGGCAACATATTGCCTAATGTTTATATTGTGCAAAACCTAACCTAACCTAACCTAACCTAACCAAACCTAACCTAACCTAACCAAAAAGCTACCTAACCTAAACTAACCATACCTAACCTAACCTAGCTTAACCTAACCTAACCTAACCATTTTTCTTAATGTCCACATTAAGCAAATGTCGCCTAATGTACACATTAGGCAACTGTTAACATTGAGCGTAACATACATACATATATATATATATATATAGATAGATAGATATATAGATAGATAGATAATACACACACACAGACACACACACACACACACACACACACATATATATATATATATATATATATATATATATATATATATATATATATATATATATATATATATATATATATATATATATATATATACAATGTTATTGATGTATTGCGTACTAAATTCGTTATATTTCCAATATATGAGAAAGAGGGACATCTACAAATGCGCAATATTATCATCCATGTTAACATCGCCGTCATTTTCAACGCATCTTGATTGTCTCTTATTTTGATGTATAACAAAATAAAAAGCAACACAAAAATAGTCAGAGGCGGAGTAAATAAATGGATGAATAAAATGATTGTCAGATATCAAAGTACCGTATGTTTTCCGTATATTTTATTTAGAACTTGCCTAGTCTCTCACTAGACAAGTTCTGAAAAAAGTGTACGAAAACGGTTAGTAAGCAAATAATACTCTAATCTTTAACATTTCAGAAATGCTAACTTTACTTTTCACCTTTTTTTTTTTTTTTTTTTAACGTTATCAAATTTAATTCGATAATTGAAAACGGAAGCGAAACAACTCTTTTTCAACTTGATAGTCTATTCTGTTTTGTTTTGATCGATTATAATCGGTATATTATTGAGTATTATTAAATGAAATACGATATATGCTTTGGACTTGTTGCATTCAGCCAGTTATCACCAGCCTCTCTACTGCTTTTCGTCACGTAAAGAAAATGGGATGTTTCGTGACTCGGTCTACCCTTTCTTTAGTTTCGTTATGCAAATTAGCCTTTATTATAAACGTTCGTATCGGTACGAATGACCATGGCAATGGCAACGGACTAAGGATTCAGCCGGTAGGATCATCACCGCCTTTCGGTCTTTCTGCTTGTCCTCCTTCTCTTGCATTCACTCCGCGTTGTTTGACTTCGTTTTTCGCTCAAGAGGAGTCCAATTCTAAAAATGCGGTTCAGGTTAAAGTTTAGGAAAGTTTAAAGCGTTGGAGAAATTTGTATCAGTCGGTCATATAGGAAGTCATGAAATGCGAAGATAGATTATGATAGATCCATAATTAATGTTGTAACTGGAACAAGAGAGAACGAGGGGTCACTGTGCAATCTTCCGGAACAAAATATTTTCTGTGAGGGTAGATTTGCATTTACAATTGTGCATGTATGTATGTACTGTGTGGCTGCTTGTATCTGTGTTTACTTCTGTGTGCGTTTCCGGTGTGTATACGCGGACGCGCGGTCGTATAGGCCTGTGTGAGCACATACATGTCTGTATACTTACGTAAGTCTAGGTATGCGTATATATGTACGTGTAAGCGCGTGTACACGTACATTGGTCAAGTCAAGATAACTTGTAGCTTTACATCTATTAACACGCCCGCGTAACTTTACATATTCTATGATAATCATACGAGTTCCATAATAACTCACTATGATATGCAATGTAAAAAACAAGCATATATTCTCACAATCTAAAGGTATATGGCATGTAACATGGTACATATTTTACAAGAAGGTATAAAAATATTTTTATCAACGGGGTAAGGAGAACGAAATGAACAAGGCAACTGATATGTATTATCTTGGTGAGACATGTAATTTGGAATTTGTTGTACAAGAATGATTTGACTGTCCATTGGGTTAGATTAGCTATTATTCGATTGCATGAGACCTATGTAAGTAATAATGCAATTCATTTCCTACTCACCCCAAAAAGAGGGAAAATATGACAGAGAAACCACCATTTCGCAGAGAATACTGATTCATTATAATATATATAGCAAATGACACTGGATAAGCCTATATTTATCAACACGTAACATCTCTAAGATAATTATATTGCCGGGTAGTCTGCTCAATTATTATTTGTTTCTCATTGAAGACATGGGGTTTAAAAAAAAAATCAGACCATAGTATTAGCTAGATATTTAATGGAAAACTTGTAATGATTTTCTTTTCCAAATACTTACTTTTTAGTTTTATCTTCTTTTTTTTTAGTCAAAACGAGTTTTATTTGAGGTAACTGTGTTTATATTCATGAATACATTCTTGAAGTTAGAAATTTGAACATACTCTCTTGAAAGAAAATAAAAATTCAAAATCAGTTTAATCTTAACACAACTGTTAATCACTCATTATCATGTAATATTTTTTTATCTGAAGATAATAACTTACTTTTTCAATATTCAAAATGCATATTCTATTACATATTTTGTCTGGAAAACTATCTTTGACTCGAAAAGCAGAGGTATTTCAACTCATGTATACATAAAT
>BOPN01003335.1:70000-77500 GCA_017312705.2 Penaeus japonicus | reverse complement strand
GGAAGGATCTCGGCCTGTCAAGAGAGCCGTCCAAGTGGAAACTTGCAGAGAAGGATTTTAAAGGTATGCAACTAGAAGTCGTTGCAAATCTTCTATGTCTTTTACCTCTAAATGGTAGTATTTCAGGGATAAATTGTTTCGTTTGACACACACACACGTACACACACACATATACGCACACACATACACACCACACACACAATGACACACATGCATATATGCATATATATTAATATAAATATATATATCTATATACATGTGTATATATATACATATACATATATATGTATATATATTTATTTATACATGTATAAATAAATATGTATATATGCATATATATATGTATATATATAAATATATATATACATACATATATATATATAAATATATATATACATACATATATATATAAATATATATATAAATATATATACATATACATATACACATATATGTTTGTGTGTTTATATCTATGTATATATTTATATATATACATATATAAATGTATACATATATATGTATATATATATAGAGATAGATAAATATATATATATATACATACATACATATATATATATATATATATATATATATATATATATATATATATCATGTATTTGTGTTCGTGTGTGTGTACCTATGCATACATACACACGCACACACACACACACACACATGTATGTATATATGTATATGTATATGTGAATATATATATATATATATATATCGCGCGCATGTGTGTATTGAAGTTTCTTAATTGTTTTAAGTGTTTAAACTCTCTTCATATGTGTCTCCTTTTCAGACTAGTGTGAATGGTGCAGTATGGTATACAGCTCTAAAGACTACTTAATGCGTCACCTGTGTGTGCAAAAAGCGCATTCACACTCGACACAGTACGGACATGCGCCACGCGAGGAAGCACTGGCACACCTAAACAAGCTTTGCGAGGAGAGGCGCCCATGAAATATGCCTCTCGAAAGGTGTCACTGTCGCCAGAATCCGATGAGTGTAACAATAAGTGCGCGGAGTGCGATTACATGTGTAAAACAGTTGATACCTTGAGGCAACATATGTTAATGCATAATGGGAAAAATCTGTTCGAGTGTTCTGAAAATGGAGAAAGATTTGTTGAAAACGGTAAGCGGGCAGCATCCAGGCGGGATTCACCTTGAAGAAAAACCGTTCGAGTGTCCAGATTGTAGTAAAAGGTTTAGGCAAAGTGGTAATATGAAGAGACACCAGAGGATTCACTCGGGAGAAAAGCCGTTCGAGTGTTCTGAGTGTGGGAAAATGTTTAATCAAAGTGGTCATCTGAAGAAACACCAGAGGATTCACTCGGGAGAAAAGCCATTCGAGTGTCCTGAGTGTGGGAAAAGGTTTAATGAATGTGGTGATCTGAAGAAACACCAGAGGATTCACTCGGGAGAAAAGCCATTCGAGTGTCCTGAGTGTGGGAAAAGGTTTAATGAATGTGGTGATCTGAAGAAACACCAGAGGATTCACTCGGGAGAAAAGCCGTTCGAGTGTTCTGAGTGTGGGAAAAGGTTTAATGTAAGTGGTAGTCTGAAGACACACCAGAGGATTCACTCGGGAGAAAAGCCGTTCGAGTGTTCTGAGTGTGGGAAAAGGTTTAATGAATGTGGTGATCTGAAGAAACACCAGAGGATTCACTCGGGAGAAAAGCCGTTCGAGTGTTCTGAGTGTGGGAAAAGGTTTAATGTAAGTGGTAGTCTGAAGACACACCAGAGGATTCACTCGGGAGAAAAGCCGTTCGAGTGTTCTGAGTGTGGGAAAAGGTTTAATGAAAGTGGTAGTCTGAAGACACACCAGAGGATTCACTCGGGAGAAAAGCCGTTCGAGTGTTCTGAGTGTGGGAAAAGGTTTAATCAAAGTGGTCATCTGAAGACACACCAGAGGATTCACTCGGGAGAAAAGCCGTTCGAGTGTTCTGAGTGTGGGAAAAGGTTTAATGAAAGTGGTCATCTGAAGACACATCAGAGGATTCACTCGGGAGAAACGCCGTTCGAGTGTTCCGAGTGTGGGAAAAGGTTTAATGTAAGTAGTAATCTGAAGTCACACCAGAGGATTCACTCGGGAGAAAATCCGTTCGAGTGTTCTGAGTGTGGGAAAAGGCTTAATCAAAGTGGTCATCTGAAGAAACACCAGAGGATTCACTCGGGAGAAACGCCGTTCGAGTGTCCTGAGTGTAGGAAAAGGTTTAATCAAAGTGGTAGTCTGAAGAGACACCAGAGGATTCACAGAGTGTTTTAGATGATATGTCACATTTGTACATGTCACTTCAAATGCTAGACAAAAGCATAGAAGCAGAGGAAAACGTTAGTATTATGATTATGTTTTTGTAGATTACGCAAAATAGCCATTTTATTTCTATTCTATGCAGTGTTTGTCAAATAAAGCCTGTTGTGAAACCCTGTTGTTTCTATAAAGACCCTCATTCTTGACTGACATGATTGTAAGAGTGCAATTTTCAGGAATGAAGGGACAGATTAATAAAATTGACGAAAATATTAAAGCGCCTACAGGTCTTCAGCAAGGAGTTGCCAATTATTCACCTATTGCATTTTGATTGAGCTCTTTTTAAAGTTCCACGGATATAACTCATAATTAGATATATTTTGCTAATCAAAAAATGAAAATGATAACATGAATAAAACTATACAAGTAGCAATTGAACTAATGAATTTATTCCTTAAAATTAAGAGGTAAACTCAAGGGCGATAATTTTTGGCGGGAAATTTCGAGGCGGATTCTCGCCAACGGTTCGATCGTGACGTCATATTCAAACGGTTTGGAAAATCAAGCCTTACAGCACAAAAACTATTTAAATAGACATTTCGATGTATTATTTCAATTATTATCAATTATCTCATTAATTTTCCATGTCTGTAAGCAGTATTTCTCCAGTAATTATTTACGAAGTGGAAATGCCATTTTTTATTGCACACGTGTGCTTTCCAGTAACCAATATTTCAATCAATCTAAAAATTGTGAGAATATAACTTCCAATATGCTCCAGATGTAAAGTGCATGCGCTGTGTTAGGGAAACTTGGAGACTCATGAGTTAGGCATATTTACATGTCTAAAACAATACCAAGGCATGGGTGACAAACAATGAATGATAATGAGTAATGATACCCTCGCATTCTCTTCACAATCTGCAGGCAAAAGAATTATAAGTGCACAAACATTATTACCATTTCCTTGCACAATCAGAGAGACGCGGACAACACTTTGGATACTATTTTGTAAAAAGAGACAGAATAAAGAACTAGGGAAAAAGTTAGAAAGATTATTTACTAAGAGTGCATGCTTAAACTTCCCATTGGATACTATGATGCTTTTGTAACCGAGATATCGGTGAAAACTGCCTAAACTCCCCATATGATATCAGGATGCTTTTGTAATATCGGTGAGATATCGGTGAAAATTGCCCTAGTTTACATACGGCAATGTTCTAATCCACAAAAAATGATAGATATAAAACAACACAAGGTTACTTGGGAAATAAAAACCAATGTTAAATATATTTGTATTAATGCGCAATCGCTTTTTTCGCCTGGTGATAAAGGTGAATGAATAAACTTTATTTGTAATCTTACATTTTTTATTCAAACGTCGCCGTTACGTTGTTCAGTGTATTTGCTCTGTTTTTTAGTCTAACAAGGAAAGCAACCACCAATGTAACACGGATATGTATACACGCTCGATTACAATTGATATCTAAATTAACTTCATGGAGTGCATAAGCTATTTTCATTCACACTGTGCGGTGTGCTGTATCTTTAA
This sequence comes from Penaeus japonicus, assembly GCA_017312705.2. Lineage (NCBI taxonomy): Eukaryota > Metazoa > Arthropoda > Malacostraca > Decapoda > Penaeidae > Penaeus > Penaeus japonicus. The sequence continues at coordinate 73,692 of BOPN01003335.1, read as the reverse complement.
TCTTTATGTATGATAGTTTGAGGAGTGTTCAGTGCTTGGATATCATATGTATACATACATGTAGATGACTAGAAAGTGATCATCCAAGAGTCGGGGATACTCTTTGACAGTATTACTCTTGAATGTTTTGTGTGTGTGTATATATATATAAATATATATATATATATATATATATATATACATATAATAGTAATTTGATATATCATATTTATTTAGAAAAGTGTTCCCTAAGTAAAAGTAGTAGAGAGAGAAATTTAGAATCGAGATTCTCGAAAGTAAAGTGAGAGAAGTAGGATAGTAGCAGGCTATCTAAAATGAAGAATTAGTAAGAGGCTATAAAAAAAAGGGGGGGGGGGCGTAACCCCTTGCTGGCCATCAATTGATTTTCGTTGTGATAGTGCCTTTTGAGACTTTTTCCGTTCGTCTTTTGGAGGTCGGTAAAGCCCGCCGTTGGGGGGGGGGGGTGAAGGGGGTAGGCCAGGTATTACTTTTTTCACGAACAAGTCCGTTGGTTAGAAATAATTATGCAGTTTTAAACGCGTAAGTAGAATATTATTTTGCATTGATTAATATAATTTTCATTAGTATTATTAATATCATTTTATTAATGCTAATTTTTCTTTTTATTCTATTCATTCATTTACTTTTTTGCATATATACATATATATATATTTTTTCATATATACACACATACTCATATACAGTGCACATACACACACACACACACACACACACACACACATAAATATATATATATATATATATATATATATATATATATATATATATATATATATATATATATATATATATATATATGTATGTATATGTATATACTTATATATAAACATATATACATACGAGAGGATCAGTACAGCCAGGTCAAACAGAAAAAGCACCAGAACAGAACATGCGGTTTATTACAGGATAAACAGACATAACAGAAACACAACATTACAAATGAGTACAGCCACAGAAAACATTACCAGGGCAGGAAAAGGTGAGGTAGACGAGGTCGCATGGTGGAGAGGAGACGGCTGGTACACGGAAACAGGAGCGTAGGATTAACTGGGTCAACTAACAAATAATAACTGGAACTCCCACCGAAGTGGAAGGGGACAGTTAAGTTAGACGAAGAGTTCAGGTGAAGGAAAACAGTCAGGAAAATGAAGGAAAGTCGTAGTTAGAGTAGTGGGAGGACGAAACTCCCTGTCTGACTCGTTAAGATATTGAAGTGTAATGTCCACTCAAAACCTTCTCTGGGAGGCCTCGCCGGTGGTCGGAAGGTGAAAAGTCTTTGTTGGTTGTTGATTCTTCTTCTTCTTATCTGTGGGGGTGAATAAGTTGAAGAGGGTTGGGAGGAAGGGGTCTGGTACTTGGGTTTGGGTTAAGGAGGGTTGGAATCTTTATTATTTATTCATTAAATAAAGTTAGTAAAAAAACCAAAAAAAAAAGATGTTAGATTTTTTTTTTTTTTTGAAGCGTGATAAAGCGGAAGAGGAAGTGGTGAAAGGAGCTGCAGAGATAGTGTAGAAAACTTGGGAGGAGATAAAGGAGAGTTAGGAAAGTTAAGTAGAGTGAAGAGAGTATTAGCTTTTTATTGGAGTTGGTCTTGAGGAGAAGGAAGTTGAAGTGAATAATGGAAGTGTGTAAAGTGAAGAGGAAGTGATGAAGGGAGCTGGAGGGATAGTGGAAATGAAATTTGCGAGGAGATAAAGTGATAGAAGGAAAGCTGAGAAAGGTGGAGAAAGGAGAAAAGATAAGTTGTAAGACCAGGAGAAAGAAGTCAGAGAATAGCTTGCATGTGCGCCCTTAGTAGCTGGAACAAAGCCCGGGTCAACCCCTCGGGAGGCAGCCAGAAACCAGAACACCTAGCAGGCTATTTTTTAAGGGATTTTTTTTTTTTTTTTTTTTTTTTTTACATTCTGAAGCTCTGCCCACGCTGCACTTCGCCGACCTCGCACGTCACCTCTCACTGCTATGCATGATGTGCCGTGCTTGACGTTGAAGTGGAGCCCTGTGGGTTGGCTTGTAGTCTGGGTTAAAAGGTATTTTAAAAATCTTCATTCTTGAACTTCTTGAACTTGCAGGTCCTCTTGAGGTTTACTTCTTCATTCTTCTTTTAGGTTCTCCTCTTCATGGTTGCCTCCTTACTTGATCATCGGTCTCCTGTACCTGATGCCGTGAATATGGCCTCAACTTCTTCAATGCCATTGATTCTGCTGAGGCTTTTGGGCCACCAGGCATGTGTGCCTTCTGGACGAACGTTGAGGCGATTGTAGAGCTCCTCATCCTCATCTTGGGATTTTGTCCATCTTCTTCTGGCTTGATGGTGGAGTCTCTGGTTGATCGCCTCGATCCTTAGTCTTTCATGGATCTCTCGTGCAGTGACTACTTCAGGAAAGCGAATATTCAGAATCCATTTGCCTGCCTGGTTCTGAATAGTCTGTAGCTGCATCATCTGCCTTCTGGAAATGGTGTGAGTAGGCACTGGCGGGTATTCCATGATGGGCCGCACTAGGGCTTTATAAATGTAGAGTTTGGTTCTCAGTACTCAGTGTCTGGAACCTTCTGATCTTGTTTAGCTGATGTTTAGCTTTGGTTGCTCTTTCATTTATGTGAGGGACAATTCCTCTTCTGCTAATTGTTAGCCCTAGTATCTTTCCTTTGTCACAGTAGTCCACTGCTTCCTCGTCCACTATCAGATCTGCTGTCTTGAATTTGACCACAGGAATGACTTGGAATTTTCTCATGTTGGTTGAGATCTTCCACTGTCTTTCGTATCGATTGATGGTCTCTATGGCTCTGGCAGTTCTGAGTGCCATCATCTCGATCGATCTCCCTTCATACTTGATTATCGAGTGGGATGCTTCGTCGGCATACATATAGTGATTGCTGCTATGTGATGGCTCAGGCAGATCTGCTGTGTATACAGAACAGTGTCGGTGAGAGGCAGCTTCCCTGTGGAACTCCACTATGAGGGGGAATTGCTTCGCCGACTGTATTGCCGACGACTATTCTTGCACTCCGACTTTCAACAAAGTCACACAATAGCTTGGTCAAGGACGTCGGGAGGTTCAGCCTGATGATCTTAAGTTTCAGGCCTGTGTGCCAAACTTTGTCGAAGGCTTTGGCCACATCTCTCAGAACCACATTGACTTGGTTCCTTTCGCTCATGGCATTGGCGATTTCTTCATATATGATTGCAATGGCTGTTGATGTTCCTCTGCCTGGTCTGAAGCCATGTTGCCTGGGATTTTGTAAATCGTTAATCTCCAGGTGATTTCGCAATCTTATGTTCAGTATCTTTTCAAAGACTTTGCCTGGGACTTCCAGCAGAGATATTGGTCTGTAATTCTCCACTTTTCTTGGATTTTTCGGCTTTTTGGTATCATCCTGACTCTTGCTTCCTTGAAGTGGTCAGGGAAGTAGCCAGCAGTGAGAGAGGCATTGTATATGTTTGCCAGTCTCAGCAACATCTTGTTTGGAAGATTTTGCAGGATTGTTTTGTTGATCCTGCTTTTGCCTGGAGCAGTTCTATTCTTGAAGCTCTGAATAGTTCTTTTGACATCTGTGGGGTTGATCTTGGTCATTAGTGGATCTGTGGGGTTCAGGCCCAGTGAAGTCAGAAGCAGCTTCTGGATATAGGAGGTGCATGTGCCTTCCTATTTCCTCTATGATGGTCTCCTCAA
>BOPN01003335.1:52500-65000 GCA_017312705.2 Penaeus japonicus | reverse complement strand
TCTCTTGAAGGAAAATAAAAATTCAAAATCAGTTTAATCTTAACACAACTGTTAATCACTCATTATTATGTAATATTTTTTTTATCTGAAGATAATACCGCATTTTTTCTATATTCAAAATGCATATTCTATTACATATTTTGTCTGGAAAACTATCTTTGACTCGAAAAATAAGAGGTATTTCAACTCATGTATACATAAATTAACACATGAACATATAATCACGTATATTTGAACCAAGCTGTTAATTATGAAATGCTAGCGTTATACTGTGACAGCCAAAAAGAGCCATTGCTAGATTAAGAAACCAAATGTCTATGGAAACTTATTCTAGAAGAAAGGGAAATTTCCAGACAAGTATTTAGGTTAACTGTGACTGTACGTCTACATAAGTCTATGGGATTATACGTTATGTTATTTTAATGCAGTAATGTGTTTTTTATGGTACAAAGATTATCATTATGAAAATAGATTTAGGATAGAAAGATTGTTATCAATAAAGTCGACGAACGTAATATAAGACGAATGCGCCGGTAGTCTTGAACTTCTTTATTTCTGATAGAATTGGTCTCTTTTTTGTATTTTCACACGTGTAAGTGTAATTCCATACATTTTTCTGACAAAAACAACTATTTCCACAATAACCAGTCGAAGATAATGACTTAAATCCTTGAAAATAAAAGCTATCTTGTACGTGATGAATTTTGGCGGGAAATCTTGAGGCGGATTCTCGCGAACGGTTCGATCGTGACGTCATACTCCCTAGACTCTGAAATTCAAACCGTTCAACACAATTAGCGCGTAGTCATACACTTTGAATTAGAGGTTGTGCATATACTTGCTTTATTCTTTTATGTATGGACACACAAAACGACAATTATTATCAACCAATTGTGTGAATATGAAGAAAGCGCTACGTCATTATGACGTCACGTCCTCAAGCAGGCTTGAGACCCGCGCAAAATCGCCTTCAGTTCGACTCGCAGCGTTGAGTCGGAAAGTGGACACTGAACACCGAGCACACGCTGCCGCCTGTGAGCCGCGTTGTCGCGATGGCGGAAGACGTAGAGCAAGTCTTCACGGCGGAAGAATGGCAGTCCTTCCCGGAGATCGAGAAGAAGCGCTTCGAGAATATTCTCAAAAAATACAAAATGATGGAAGAGTTGGGTAAGTCGCCTCGAATGTCTTATTCACCTTTTTGATAATCACTTTAAACTAATTTGTCTTCTGCTACTCTTCAACTTTCATGAAAACAAATGTGCATTTGTTTGTGAAATAGACTGTTAGAACAGAAAAGGGTTCGAAATTAAAGAAGAAAAAAAATATATCACACGAAGGACACTGGTAACAATAGATTGCATTTCATGCATTCTCTACAAATAAATGTAAGAACAGGCAAATATCGCGACATCTACGCTAAAATCGCTTCGGCAAAGGCAACCAAATGCTCCACCACATATATTGTCAAGATAGAGTTTAGTCTTTTTTCTGATATTAAGGTAAATCGCCTGGGGGTCGACGGGCTCTGTCTTGCCAAAATACACGTGCGAAGGTTTGTTGGCCTTTATCGAGGCGCCGAGGGGCGCGGAGGCCACGGTGATCACTGACGCAGTGCCGCTCCCTTTCCCACCAAAATAGCCGCTGTAGCTGGAACCACTATATCAGGATAACATATTATGGCTATGCGGCAGAATTACCATCAAAACTTTTAAGTGAAGAATCCACATTAACAAATGCGTGATCAATTTTTCAACATCCTGTACTTTGTAGATCCGAAGTGTTGGCACAAGGAATACATGTATTGATGCTGTGGACTGCGCAATTAGCAACTGGATGCGTTACGTGAACTGTTCAAGGACAGAAGCTGAGACCAACCTATCCGCATTTCAGTTCAAGGGGCAAATCTACTACAGGACAGATTCTACAATTAGCAGGTCAGTGTAATCTTATAATGAATTCTACTTTGCCTAATTGTTCTTTTGTCATAGAGCGTTAATTAATAGGTAATAATAATAATAATAATATATATATATATATATATGTATATATATATATATATATATATATATATATATTATGAACAGGGGAAGCGAGCTTATGTGCTGGTACGGAGACGGTTACGGGAAGGATCTAGGCCTGTCAAGAGAGCCGTCCAAGTGGAAACTTGCAGAGAAGGATTTTAAAGGTATGCAGGTAAAAATTGTTGCAAATGTTGCAAATGTTGCAAATGTCTTTTACCTCTAAATGGTAGTATAAAACATTCTTAATATATTGATAAAATTCAATAGAGACTTTTTTGTCGAGAAACGTCAGAGATCATATAGTGATATTTCAGGGATAAATTGTTTCGCTTGACACACAAACATATACACACGCACACACACACACCACAAGAAAAAAGACACACATGCATATATGCATATATATTAATATAAATATATATATATGTATATATGTGTATATATATACATATACATACATATATGTATATATATATATTTATACATGTATACATAAATATGTATATATGTATATATATATATATATATATATATATATATATATATATACATATGTATATATAAATATTTATATACATACATATATATATATATATATATATATATACATATATACATATACACATATATGTGTGTGTGTTTATATCAATGTATATATTTATATATATATACATATATAAATGTATACATATATATATGTATATATATATAGATAGATAAATAAATAGATATACATACATATATATATATATATATATATATATATATATATATATATATATCATGTATTTCCGTTAGTGTGTGTGTGTACCTATGCATACATACACACGCATACACACACATGTATGTATATATGTATATGTATATATGTATGTATATATATATACATATATACATATATATATATATATATATATATATATATATATATATATATATATCGCGCGCATGTGTGTATTGAAGTTTCTTAATTGTTTTAAGTGTTTAAACTCTCCCCATTTTGTATTTTCAGATCGCCAGTGTGAATGGTGCAGCATAGTATACAGCTTTAAAGACTACTTAATGCGTCACCTAAACGTGTGCAGAAAGCGCATTCACACTGACACAGCATTGGCATGCGCCACGCGAGGAAGCACTGGCACACCTAAACAAGCTTTGCGAGGAGAGGCACCCATGGAATATGCCACTCAAAAGGCGTCACGTGACTGTCGCCAGAATCCGATAGATGTAACAATAAGTGCTCGGAGTGCGATTACATGTTTAAAACAGTTGATACCTTAAGGCAACATATGTTAATGCATAATGGGAAAAATCTGTTCGAGTGTTCTGAAAATGGAGAAAGATTTGTTGAAAACGGTAAGCTGAAAAATATCCAAAAGATTCATCTAGAAGAAAAACCGTTCGAGTGTCTAGATTGTAGAAAAAGGTTTAGGCAAAGTGGTCATATGAAGACACACCAGATGATTCACTCGGGAGACAAGCCGTTCGAGTGTTCCGAGTGTGGGAAAATGTTTAATCAAAGTGGTAGTCTGAGGACACACCAGAGGATTCACTCGGGAGAAAAGCCGTTCGAGTGTTCCGAGTGTGGGAAAAGGTTTAAGCAAAGTAGTCATCTGAAGACACACCAGAGGATTCACTCGGGAGAAAAACCGTTCGAGTGTTCTGAGTGTGGGAAAAGGTTTAATGTAAGTGATAATCTGAAGAAACACCAGAGGATTCACTCGGGAGAAAAGCCGTTCGAGTGTCCTGAGTGTGGGAAAAGGTTTAATGTAAGTGGTAATCTGAAGAGACACCAGAGGATTCACTCGGGAGAAAAGCCGTTCGAGTGTTCTGAGTGTGGGAAAAGGTTTAATGTAAGTGATAATCTGAAGAAACACCAGAGGATTCACTCGGGAGAAAAGCCGTTCGAGTGTCCTGAGTGTGGGAAAAGGTTTAATGTAAGTGATAATCTGAAGAAACACCAGAGGATTCACTCGGGAGAAAAGCCGTTCGAGTGTCCTGAGTGTGGGAAAAGGTTTAATGTAAGCGGACGAAGACACACCAGAGGATCTACCGGGAGAAAAGCCGTTCGAGTGTTCTGAGTGTGGGAAAAGGTTTAATGTAAGTGATAATCTGAAGAAACACCAGAGGATTCACTCGGGAGAAAAGCCGTTCGAGTGTCCTGAGTGTGGGAAAAGGTTTAATGTAAGTGGTAATCTGAAGACACACCAGAGGATTCACAGAGTGTTTTAGATATGTCGCATTTGTACATGTCACTTCAAATGCGAGACAAAAGCATAGAAGCAGAGGAAAACGTTAGTATTATGATTATGTTTTTTGTAAATTACGCAAAATAGCCATTTTATTTCTATTCTATGCAGTGTTGGTCAAATAAAGCCTGTTGTGAAACCCTGTTGTTTCTATAAAGACCCCCAGTCTTGTCTGACATGGAAGTAAGAGTGCAATTTTCAGGAATGAAAGGACAGATTAATAAAATTGACGAAAATATTAAAGCGCCTACAGGTCTTCAGAAAGGAATTACCAGTTACTCACTTATTGCATTTTGATTGAGTTCTTTTTAAATTTCCACGGATATAACTCATAATTTGATATATTTTGCTTATCAAAAAATGAAAATGAGAACATGAATAAAACTATACTAGTACCAATTGAACTAATGAATTTATTCCTTGAATATAAGAGGTGAACTCAAAGGCGATAAGTTTTGGCGGGAAATTTCGAGGCGGATTCTCGCCAACGGTTCGATCGTGACGTCATATTCAAACGGTTCGGAAAATCAAACCTTACAGCACAAAAACTATTTAAATAGGCATTTCAATGTAATATTTCAATTATGATTAATCATCTCATTAATTTTCCATGCCTGTAAGCACATTTCTTCAGTAATGATTTACGGAGTGGAAATGCCTTTTTTATTGCTTTTCAGTAACCAATATTTCAGTAAATCTAAAAATTGTGAGAATATAACTTCCAATATGCTCCAGATGTAATGTGCATCCGCTGTGTTAGGGAAACTTGGAGACTCATGAGTTAGGCATATTTGCTACGTTCAAAACAATACCAAGGCATGAGTGACAAACAATGAATGATAATGAGTAATGATACCCTCGCATTCTCTTCACAATCTGCAGGCAAAGGAATTAAAGGATCTTTAGAACACCGAAGTTGGAATTATAAGTGCACAAACATCATTATAATTTCCTTGCACAATCAGAGAGATGCGGTTAATGCTTTGGATACTATTTTGTAAAAAGAGACAGAATAAAGATCTAGGAAAAACGTTGCTGATTATTTACTAAGAGTAATGCTTAAACTCCCCACTTAACATCATAATGCTTTTGTAACCGAGATATCGGTGAAAATTGCCATAGTTTTTATACGGCAATGTTCTAATTCACAAAAATGATAAATGTAAAACAACACAAGGTTACTTGAAATAAAAACGAATGTTAAATATATTTGTATTAATGCGCAACCGCTATTTTTCGCCTGGTGGTAAAGGTGAATGAATAAGCTTTGTATTGTTATCTTACATTTTTTATTCAAATGTCGCCGTTACGTTGTTTAGTGTATTTGCTCTGGTTTTTAGTATAACAAGGAAAGCAACCACCAATGTAACACGGATATGTATATGTAAGGCCCGCCGTAGGGAGGGGGGTGTAGGGGGTAGGCCAGGTATGACTTTTTCACGAAGAAGTCCGTTGGTTAGAAATAATTATGCAGTTTGAAACATGTAAGTAGAATATTATTTTGTATTGATTAACATAACTTTCATTAGTATTATTAATATCATTTTATCAATGCTAATTTTTATTTTTATTCTATTAATTAATTTACTTTTTTGCATACATACATAAATACATATGTATTTTTCATATATATACACATACTCATATACAGTGAACACACACACACATACACATCTATATATACATACATATATATATATATATATATATATATATATATATATATATATATATATATATATATTTATATATATATATATGTATATATATATATATATATATATATATATATATATATATATATATATACATATATATGTTACGCTCAATGTTAATAGTTGCCTAATGTGTACATTAGGCAACATTTTGCCTAATGTTTATATTGTGCAAAACAAAACCTAACCTAACCTAACCTAACCTAACCTAACCTAACCTAACCTAACCTAACCTTACCTAACCTAACCTAGCTTAACCTAACCTAACCATTTTTCCTAATGTCCACATAAGGCAAATATTGCCTAATGTACACATTAGGCAACTATTAACATTGAGCGTAACATACATATATGTATAGATAGATAGATATATAGATAGATAGATAATACATACACACACACACACACACACACACACACACACACACACACATATATATATATATATATATATATATATATATATATATATATATATATGCATACATACTAAATTCGTTATATTTCCAATATATGAGGAAGAGGGACATCTACAAATGCTATAATATTATCATCCATGTTATCATCGCCGTCATTTTCAACGCACTTTACTGTCTCTTATTTTGATGTATAACAAAATAAAAAGCAACACAAAAATAGTCATATAAGTATAAATAAATGGATGAATAAAATGATTATTGATATCAAAGTGTCGTAAGATTTCCGTATATTTTATTTAGAACTTGCCTAGTCTCTCACTAGACAAGTTCTGAAAAAAAAGTGTACGAAAAACGGTTCGTAAGCAAATGTAATGTATTCTAATCTTTAACATTTCAGAAATGCTAACTTTACTTTTCACCTTTGATCTGATATTTGATGAATACGAAAGTACAGTATATATATATATATATATATATATATATATATATATATATATATATATATATATATATATATATATATATATATATATATATATATATATATACATATATGTATATATATATATATAAACTTTATCAAATTTAATTAATTGAAAAACGGAAGTGAAATAACTCTTTTCAACTCTGATAGTCTATTCTGTTTTGTTCTGATCGATTATAATTGGTATATCATTGAGTATTATTAAATGAAATACGATATATGCTTTGGACTTGTTGCATTCAGCCAGTTATCAGCAGCCTCTCTACTGCTTTTCGTCACGTAAAGAAAATGGGATGTTTCGTGACTCGCTCTCACCTTTTCGCTTCGTTATAAATTAAATTATTATAAACGTTCGTATCGGTATATATATATATATTTACTAAGAGTGCATGCTTAAACTCCCCATTTGATATCACGATGCTTTTGTAACCGAGATATCGGTGAAAATTGCCTTAGTATTTATACGGCAATGTATAAAAATATTAATTCTAATTTAATTTTAATGTATGTATAAGTATGTATATATAAGGTTAATTTTTAGGAAAGTTTAAAGCGTTGGAGAAATTTGAATTAGTCGGTCAAATAGGAAGTCATGACATGCGGAGATAGATTATGATAGATCCATAATTAAAGTTGTAACTGGAACAAGAGAGAACGAGAGGTCACTGTTCAATCTTACGGAACAAAATATTTTCTGTTAGGGTAGATTTGCATTTACAATTGTGCATGTATGTATGTACTGTGTGGCTGCTTGTATCTGTGTTTACTTTTGTGTGCGTTTCCGGTGTGTATACGCGGACGCGCGGTCGTATAGGCCTGTGTGAGCACATACATGTCTGTATACTTACGTAAGTCTAGGTATGCGTATATATGTACGTGTAAGCGCGTGTACACGTACATTGGTCAAGTCAAGATAACTTGTAGCTTTACATCTATTAACACGCCTGCGTAACTTTACATATTCTATGATAATCATACGAGTTCCATAATAACTCACTATGATATGCAATGTAAAAAACAAGCATATATTCTCACAATCTAAAGGTATATGGCATGTAACATGGTACATATTTTACAAGAAGGTATAAAAATATTTTTATCAACGGGGTAAGGAGAACGAAATGAACAAGGCAATTGATATGTATTATCTTGGTGAGACATGTAATTTGGAATTTGTTGTACAAGAATGATTTGACTGTCCATTGGGTTAGATTAGCTATCATTCGGTTGCATGAGACCTATGTAAGAAATAATGCAATGCTACTCCTACTCACCCCAAAAAGAGGGAAAAAATGACAGAGAAACCTCCATCTCGCAGAGAATACTAATTCATTATAATATATAGCAAAGGACACTGGATAAGCCTATATTTATCATCTCTATTTATATCTCTAAGATGATTATATTGCCGGACAGTCTGCTCAATTATCAACTCATAAATGTATTACTTGTTTCTGATTCAAGATATGGGGTTTAAAAAAATATTCAGACCATTAGTTATTATGATTTTCTTTTCCAAATACTTTTCAGTTATATATATATATTTTTTTTAACAAACTATTTTATTTCCGAGGTAACTGTGTTTATATCCATAAACATATTCTTGAATTTAGAAATTTGAACATACTCTCTTGAAGGAAAATAAAAATTCAAAATAAGTTTAATCCTAATACAAATGTAAATCACCCATTATCATATAATATTTTTATCTGAATATAATACCGCATTTTTTAAATATCCAAAATGCTTATTTAATACATATTTTGTCTGGAAAACTATTTTTGACTCGAAAAGCAGAGGTATTTCAACTCATGCATATATAAATTAACACAACCACATACGATCACGTATATTTGAACCATCCTGTTAATCATCAGATGCTAGCGTTATATTTCAGACAGCCAAAAGAGCCAATGCTAGATTAAGAAACCAAATGTCTATGGAAACTTACTCTAGAAGAAAGGGGAAATTTCCAGACAAGTATTTAGGTTAATCCTTTCGTGACTGTACGTCTACATAAGTCTATTGGATTATACGTTATGTTATTTCAATGCAGAAATGTGCTTTTATGGTACAAAGATTGTCATTATGGAAATAGTTTTAGGATAGAAAAAATGTTATCAATATAGCCGACGAACGTAATATAAGACGAATGCGCCAGTATTCTTGAACTTTTTTATTTCTGACAGAATTGGTCTCTTTTTTATATTTTCACAAGTGTAAGTGTAATTCCATACATTTTTCTGACAAAAACAACTATTCCCACAATAACAAGTCGAAGATAATGACTTAAATCCTTGAAAATAAAAGCTATCTTGAACGTGACGAATTTTGGCGGGAAATCTTGAGGCGGATTCTCGCGAACGGTTCGATCGTGACGTCATACTCCCTAGACTCTGAAATTCAAACCGTTCAACACAATTAGCGCGTAGTCATACACTATGAATTAGAGGTTCTGCATATACTTGCTTTATTCTTTTATATCTGGACACACAAAACGATAAGTATTATCAACCAATTGTGTGAATATGAAGAAAGCGCTACGTCATTATGACGTCACGTCCTCAAGCAGGCTTCAGACCCGCGCAAAATCGCCTTCAGTTCGACTCGCAGCGTTGAGTCGGAAAGTGGACACTGAACACCGAGCACACGCTGCCGCCTGTGAGCCGCGTTGTCGCGATAGCGGAAGACGTAGAGCAAGTCTTCACGGCGGAAGAATGGCGAGTCCCTTCGGAGATCGAGAAGAAGCGCTTCGAGAATATTCTCAGAAAATACAAAATGATGGAAGAGTTGGGTAAGTCGCCTCGAATGTCTTATTCACCTTTTTGATAATTACTTTTAAACTAATTTATGGTTCTCTGCTACTCTTCAACTTTCATGAAAACAAATGTGCATTTGTTTGTGAAATAGACTGTTAGAACAGAAAAAGATTTGAAATTAAAGAAAAAAAAAAAAAAATCACAGGAAGGACACTGGTAACAATAGATCGCATTTCATGCATTCTCTACAAATAAATGTAAGAACAGGCAAATATCGCGGCATCTACGCTAAAATCGCTTCGGCAAAGGCAACCAAATGCTCCACCACATATATTGTCAAGATAGAGTTTAGTCTTGTTTCTGATATTAAGGTAAATCGCCTGGGGGTCGACGGGCTCTGTCTTGCCAAAATACACGTGCGAAGGTTTGTTGGCCTTTATCGAGGCGCCGAGAGGCACGGAGGCCACGGTGATCACTGACGCAGTGCCGCTCCCTTTCCCACCAAAATAGCCGCTGTAGCTGGAACCACTATATCAGGATAACATATTATGGCTATGCGGCAGAATTACCATCAAAACTTTTAAGTGAAGAATCCACATTAACAAATGCGTGATCAATTTTTCAGCATCCTGTACTTTGTAGATCCGAAGTGTTGGCACAAGGAATACATGTATTGATGGTGTGGACTGCGCAATTAGCAACTGGATGCGTTACGTGAACTGTTCAAGGACAGAAGCTGAGACCAACCTATCCGCATTTCAGTTCAAGGGGCAAATCTACTACAGGACAGATTCTACAATTAGCAGGTCAGTGTAATCTTATAATGAATTTTACTTTGCCTAATTGTTCTTTTGTCATAGAGCGTTAATTAATAGGTAATAATATATATATATATATATATATATATATATATATATATATATATATATATATATTATGAACAGGGGGAGCGAGCTTATGTGCTGGTACGGAGACGGTTACGGGAAGGATCTAGGCCTGTCAAGAGAGCCGTCCAAGTGAAAACTTGCAGAGAAGGATTTTAAAGGTATGCAGGTAAAAATTGTTGCAAATCTTCTATGCCTTTTACCTCTAAATGGTAGTATAAAACATTCTTAATTAATATATTGATAAAATTCATTAGAGACTTTTTTGTCGAGAAACGTCAGAGATCATATAGTAATATTTCAGAGATAAATTGTTTCGCTTGACACACACACATATACACACGCACACACACACACCACAAGCACAAAGACACACATGCATATATGCATATATATTAATATAAATATATATGTGTATATATATGTGTATATATATACATATACATACATATATGTATATATATATATATATATATATATATATATATATATATATATATATATATATATATATATATATACATGTATACATAAATATGTATGTATGTATATATATACATATGTATATATATAAATATTTATATACATACATATATATATATACATGTACACATATATGTGTGTGTGTTTATATCAATGTACATATTTATATATATACATATATAAATGTATACATATATATGTATATATATAGATAGATAGATAGATAAATAGATATACATACATACATACATATATATATATATATATATATATATATATATATATATATATATCATGTATTTCCGTTAGTGTGTGTGTGTACCTATGCATACATACACACGCATACACACACATGTATGTATATATGTATATGTATATATGTATGTATATATGTATATATATATATATATATATATATATCGCGCGCATGTGTGTATTGAAGTTTTTTTTTATTGTTTTAAGTGTTAAATTCTCCCCATTTGTATCTCCTTTTCAGATCGCCAGTGTGAATGGTGCAGCATAGTATACAGCTCTAAAGACTACTTAATGCGTCACCTAAACGTGTGCAGAAAGTGTATTCACACTGACACAGCATTGACATGCGCCACGCGAGGAAGCACTGGCACACCTAAACAAGCTTTGCGAGGAGAGGCACCCATGGAATATGCCTCACAAAAGGCGTCACTGTCGCCAGAATCCGATGGATGTAACAATAAGTGCTCGGAGTGCGATTACATGTGTAAAACAGTCGATACCTTGAGGCAACATATGTTAATGCAAAATGGGACTAATCTGTTCGAGTGTTCTGAAAATGGAGAAAGATTTGTTGAAAACGGTAAGCTGAAAAATATCCAAAAGATTCATCTAGGAGAAAAATCGTTCGAGTGTCTAGATTGTAGAAAAAGGTTTAGGCAAAGTGGTCATATGAAGACACACCAGATGATTCACTCGGGAGAAAAGCCGTTCGATTGTTCTGAGTGTGGGAAAATGTTTAATCAAAGTGGTAGTCTGAAGACACACCAGAGGATTCACTCGGGAGAAAAGCCGTTCGAGTGTTCTGAGTGTGGGAAAAGGTTTAATGAAAGTGGTCATCTGAAGACACACCAGAGGATTCACTCGGGAGAAAAGCCGTTCGAGTGTCCTGAGTGTGGGAAAAAGTTTAATCAGAGTGGTAGTCTGAAGAGACACCAGAGGATTCACTCGGGAGAAAAGCCGTTCGAGTGTTCGGAGTGTGGGAAAAGGTTTAATGAAAGTGGCAATATGAAGAGACACAAGAGGATTCACTCGGGAGAAAAGCCGTTCGAGTGTTCTGAGTGTGGGAAAAGGTTTAATCAAAGTGGTGATCTGAAGTCACACCAGAAGATTCACAGAGTGTTCTAGATATGTTGCATTTGTACATGTCATTTCAAATGCGAGACTAAAGCATAGAAGCAGAGGAAAACGTTAGTATTATGATTATGTTTTTTGTAAATTACGCAAAATAGCC